>JAYJMJ010268711.1:0-32313 GCA_036873875.1 Laminaria ephemera | reverse complement strand
GAGCCGGCTATTATCGTTCGCCTCGCATGGACTGTCAAGAAAAGAGGGTGAAATCTTTAGAATATTCGTGAGAAAAATGGGGGGAGCCACTCAGGTATCTGATATTTAGGGGAAAAGCCAGCGGCAATAGCGCCTTTTTCAAGGTTAAGTGAATTCAAGAATGAACGCTACCAGTTGTATAGCCAACCGTTTGGATATTTGATGCGTTCGATACCTGGTATTTCTTCCCTGATTCTGCTCGTCAGCCTGTTTGGATGTGACGGCGGGGTTTCTGTAGCGCCTGTGACTGACACTGGCGTTGACACCGGGACTCCCAATACGGATACGATCCTCGAACCTGTTATTGGTGCGGCCAATGGAAGCGCATCTGAGGTGGGGCAATGGGGGGCCGTACTTCCCTGGCCACATGTGGCGGTGTCGATGGCAAACTTGCCGGATGGCCGCATTCTGACGTACTCAGGGTCTGAACGTCGTACCTGGCCTACTACAGAGCAAACATACAGCGCTACCTGGAATCCGGATTCGGGGGCGTTTATCGAAAATCTGCATCAAGGGCACAATATGTTTTGTGCTGCGTTGTCGTCGACGTCTGATGGAAGAGTCCTGGTCAACGGCGGGCGCAATGCAGGTAACAGCCCCTGGACCACTTTGTTTGACTATCGCGATAATGACTGGCATCAGGTTCAGAATATGGCCAGCGGGGGGCGTTGGTACCCGACAACTATCTCGATGGGCGACGGACAGGTGATGACGGCTCTGGGGTCTTCATCAAACACTCGCAATCCTGATCTCTGGCAACCGGGGAATGGTTGGCGTGTACTAAACGGTATCGACTTTCTGGATATGCGCACACGCAATAATGAACGTGGTCGCGACAATTCGTTTCCGCTGTTGAGTCTGGCGCCAAATGGAAACATCTATCATTATTGGGACACCGTTGAAAATCAGATGATTAATGCCTCTGGTAACGGAAGCAGTCGACAGGCTAATCCCACCACCGACGGCGTCAATCACGCGGGTGGCATACAGGTGATGTATGACGAGGGTAAGTTGCTGATCAGCGGCCGTAACGATGGCAGTTGGGGCGGTAATGCGACCGGGCCGGAGAGTAATGCGTTTACTGTAGATCTAAATGGTTCAGTGCCGAATATTCGCGGCACATCAAACATGGCACATAAGCGCAAGTATCATCAACTGATTCCACTGCCGACTGGTGAAGTATTAGCCGTGGGTGGAAACACCACTGGGGCAAAATTTCGCGATAGCGGTAGTGTACTCGAGCCGGAAATCTGGAATCCTCAATCCGGTACGTGGCGTGGCATGGCCAACATGGCAGTACCGCGTGACTACCACTCAACGGCGCTGCTATTGACGGATGGTCGTGTGCTTACCGCAGGTGGTGGCTACGGCGGGGGCGATCACCAGGATGGTCAGGTTTTCTCTCCACCTTATCTGTTTAATGGTAACGCTTTGGCTACACGCCCGACTGTGGTGTCTGATCAGGGTGTCGCAGATACGGGTACTGAAGTGGATGTCACTACTTCCGGTAATATTGCCTATTTCAGTTTTATCCGTATGTCTGCCACCACGCATGCAATGAACACGGACTCGCGTTTCTACAAACCGCAGTTTCAGGCAAATGGCGCGAACCAATACAAAGTATCAATACACGAAAACCCCAATGTAGCCACGCCGGGTTATTGGATGCTATTTGCTGTAGACAATAATGGTGTGCCATCAAAGGCGCAGGTGATCAAAGTCACTGCACTGGATACCAGGCTGAAGAACTTTGCGATTTCCGGAACAGCAACTCATTCTTCTACTTTTCCATCTGAGCTTGAATTTGAAGCAGGCAATGCAAATGATGGGGATCTAAGCGGTGGCAGTACATCGGGTTCACTTACTCATACTAATAACGAGAATCAGGCATGGTGGGAAATTGATCTTGGACGATCAGTAGAGATAGATACCATCCGGTTGTGGAATAGAACCGATTGTTGTTCTAATCGATTGAATAACTTTCATGTGCTGGTCTCCAGCACACCTTTTGTGTCTGCTGACCTTGCAGCAACCATTGGCCAGTCAGGTGTCTCTGATTTTCATAATCAGGGTACAGCAGGGCGCCAGACAGACTTGAGTGTAAACCGGGTCGGGCGATATGTTCGAGTGCAGTTGGCAGATGTTGGAATCCTTCAGTTAGCTGAAGTGCAGGTGTTTGGCTCGCGACGCACCGACTTAAGCAATCTGGCCGAGGCAGGTACCGCAACGCAGTCATCCAACTACCAGAACAATCCAGTATTTTTCGCCGACATAGCGAACAACGGGCAAACTGACGGGAATGCTGAGTTCACACACACTAATAATGATAACAATTCCTGGTGGGAGATGGATCTTGGTCAGGTAATGGAAATTGATTCTGTCGTGCTTTGGAATCGTACCAATTGTTGTAGTAATCGATTATCGAATTTTTATGTATTCACCTCTGATACACCGTTTAATAGTAAAGATCTGCAAATCACTAATAGTCAGAGCGGGGTGACCAGTCGGTTTTTTCAGGGTGCTGCTGGCAATACTGAAGAGATAACCATTGGTACTACTGGCCGATATGTTCGTATTCAGTTATCCAGTGCCAGTGAATTCCTAAGTCTTGCAGAAGTACAGGTGATGGGGGCTGGTTTACCGATTCCCCTTGAAGTGCAGTCGTTAACCAGTGCACCGCAACAACAAGGTGCTGCAGTTTCATTGAGTGCCAGTGCGCTTGGCACAGGCTCGCTGCAATATCAGTGGAACTTTGGTGATGGTAGTAGCGATACCGGTTTTTCGACTAGCCCTGCAATCAGTCATACGTATGCGCAGCCAGGCAGATACGTTGTGTCGCTGACTGTCCGCGACGCAAGTGGTGATGAAGTGCGTGAAACTTACACGCAAATTATTCATCCGCCGGTACTGGCCAGTAAACCTGTATCTTCCAGCAGTGTGGTTGAACACAGTACGCGTGCGCAACTATGGAATGTAAACCCGGATAATAATACCGTAAGTGTTATTTCTACAGATACTTATGCCTTGCTTGCAGAGATTGCCGTTGAAAGCGGACCGGTCAGTCTTGCCGAAGCGCCCAATGGAGATGTCTGGGTGGCAAATCGGTATAAGTCGACGATCAGTGTGATCAATTCACAGTCATACCAGGTAAGCAGCACCATATCACTGCAAAGAGCGTCGCAGCCCTACGGGATACTGTTTGACGGAGCCAGCGCTTACGTGGCGCTCGAAGCCGTTGGTAAAGTAGTGAAACTTTCCGCTGCCGGTGCGCAGCTTGCTGAAGTCGATGTAGGCGATAGTCCACGACATTTAGCATTGGACACCAGTCAACAAAGGCTTTACGTATCGCGCTTTATTACACCCCTGTTGCCTGGTGAAGATACCGCTAATCCAGTAGTCGATGATGGCACCCGGGCTTATGGTGGTGAGGTAGTTGTAATTGGTAGTGCCAACCTGCAAATCCAGGACACTATAATTCTTGAACATGCTGATAAAGTTGCTTCTGAACACGAAGGGCCGGGTGTGCCGAATTATCTGGGTGCGCCTGCAATATCACCAGCAGGCGGGGTAGCGTGGATTCCTTCTAAGCAAGATAACATTCTGGGTGGTGAGTTACGCGGTGGTGACGGCATAACCTTTGACCAGACTGTGCGGGCGATTTCTTCGAAGGTTGACCTTACCAGCAATACAGAGATTATCAGTGATCGAATAGACCACGACAATGCCAGTATTTCTGCCAGCTCTGCCTTTGATCCTTTTGGCGTTACTTTGTTTACCGCGCTAGAGGGTAATCGTCAGATCTCGGTAATTGATGTTGGTACCGCTATTGAAGTGGGCCGGTTTGATACAGGGCGTGCACCGCAGGGAATGGCGGTGTCGTCGGATGGAAAAAAACTTTACGTGCACAACTTTATGGATCGAAGCATCGGTATTTATGATATCGAGGCTATCGTTACTAATGGTGCGACAACTGCCCCCGAACTGGCGACAGTAAAGGTTGTTGCAAACGAAACACTAGATGCGATTGTCTGGCGTGGTAAGCAGCTTTTTTACGATTCCAGAGATGACAGACTCGCCGGTCTTGACTATATGAGCTGTGCCAGTTGCCACGTTGATGGTGAGCACGATGGTCGCGTCTGGGATTTCACCAGCCTGGGTGAAGGGCTTCGCAATACGATTTCACTGAAAGGTCGGTCTGGTATGGGGCATGGGGTATTGCACTGGACCGGTAACTTTGATGAACTGCAGGATTTTGAAGGACAAATTCGTGGTTTTGCCGGTGGTACCGGTTTAATGAATGATGCAGACTTTGCTATTGCCCAGGAGCCACTGGGTAATCCGAAAGCGGGGTTGAGTTCTGATCTTGATGCGCTGTCTGCGTACATGACAAGCCTGACCAGGGTCGATAACAGTCCGTGGCGTGCGGCCGATGGGTCAATGACTGCCCCTGCTTCAGCTGGTGCTGGTGTGTTTACGGCCAAAGGCTGTGATAGCTGCCACACTGGTACTATCTTTACTGATTCGCCAACTGCAGTATTACATGACATCGGGTCATTGATGCCGGAAAGCGGTAACCGATTAGGGGCGGCACTAACTGGTTTGGATACACCCACACTTCAAGGAATATGGGCTGACGCACCGTACCTGCACGATGGATCAGCCAGTACATTGCAAGAAGCGATTGCGGCACATATTAACATCACTACTACTGTTGCAGAGCAGAATGATCTGGCAGAATTTTTAGCACAACTCGATGATAGTGCAGTGATGCTGCCACCACCACCCGTGGTGGTTCCCGCAAATCCCCCGCCAAGCACCACGTTAACCAATGCGGTTGCTGACGGTGCAATCACTGTCAATGGCAACATCACAGACTGGGCAGCTTTAGGATCATTCGGTACGGATGCAGATGATGCTACTGGCAACAATACAATAGACTGGCGCGAAGCCTGGTTTGCGCATGACAATGCTAACTTCTATGTCGCTTATAGCAATGATCAACCTATTGTAGAGAGTTGGGGTTATGCCATCTATATTGATGTTGATGGTAACAAGGCAACGGGCTTCAACGGCTTTGCCGGAGAGCTTCCCATTGGCGCGGATTTTTTGCTGGAAGGGCGTGATCTTCAAAGCTACACGGGCGTTGGTAATGATTGGTCATGGCGTTTCGATGGTGCTGTTTCGTATCAGGTAAGCGGCAGTACTGCAGAGGCGGCAATACCACGAGCTATGCTGGGCAACACTACAACCTTGCGATTATATTTCCATGGTGATAACGGTGCGGTAAATGGTACAACGCTGGATCATTTCCCTGATGCCGTTACCGATCCGCTTGCAGCGGATGCGGAGCGATACTTCACCTATAGCATTGCGGCCAGTAATGGCAATGCATCACCTATTGCTGTTTCGCAGAACGTGGAGGTTGCGCAGGGGGCAAGCCTTGAGCTTATGATGACCGGGTCAGACATCGATGGTGATGTCCTAAGCTATGAAATCACAGACCAGCCGGCGAACGGTATCGTCAGTGGGTCTCCTCCAAATGTAGTCTATACACCGACTGTGAGCTATGTAGGTACGGACTCGCTTACCTTTACAGTGAGTGATGGCAGTGCCACCAGTTCACCAGCAACGATAACGATCAATGTAAGTGCACCACCTCCAAGTAATGAAGCCAGTATTGTTGTTGACGGTAATCTGGCTGATTGGTCTGCGACAGCTTCATTTGGTGTTGACCCGCTGGATGCAAACGGTCTCAATGATTCGATTGACTGGGTACAAGGATGGGTAGCGCATAGTAACCAGAGCTTCTATCTCGCGTACCAAAATGAAACGGCCATTACGCTTGGCTGGGGTTATGGCATTTACGTTGATACGGACAATGATATCTCCACAGGTTTCGTGGGTTTTGTTGGCGAATATCCAGTTGGTGTTGACTTTCTGATTGAAGGTAATGAATTGCTAAGGTATACAGGCACAGGCCAAAACTGGTCGTGGTCGCCGGTTGTGACGCTAAACAGCGGGGTAGCTGGTAGCAGTGCAGAAATAGAGTTACCAAGATCAAGCCTGGGTAACCCCACTCAGCTGCAATTGTTTTTTGTTGGTGAAAATGCCTCTGTGAATGGCCCGACTGTTGACTACTATCCCGATAATGCCGTCAACAATGGAAGTCCGGTGCGTGTCTTTACCTATACCGTAGACGCGGCGGCCAATAGTTTGCCTGTGGCAACTGGTGGGGCGGAATCAACGGGTATTAACACTGCGGTAAATATTGTACTTGCAGGTACGGATGCCGACAGTGATTCGCTTAACTTTCAAATAACAAGGCAGCCTGCTAACGGATTGTTGAGTGGAACCGCACCAAACGTGGTTTACACGCCAAACAACAATTTTAGTGGGGTTGATACTCTGGCGTTCAGGGTCAGTGATTCAATGGGCAGTAGTGATCCTGCGATCGTGTCGATTAATGTAGGTAGTAACAACGGCATCAGTTCGAATTCAGTTACCAGTATCAACATCGACGGTGATCTGAGCGACTGGAATGGCCTGGCCGGATTTGATCCGGACGCTGATGACATCGGCACCGGTACAGAGCAAATAGACTGGCGTCAGGCATGGATGGCTCATAATGCATCAACACTCTACATGGCGCTGCAAAACGATACCAATATATCTGTGCTGTCCTATGGTCATGCTGTTTATCTGGATACTGATGCTCAAGTTGCTACTGGATTCAGAGGGTTCTCTGGCGAGTATGCGACTGGCACTGATTTTCTATTAGAAGGGACCGATCTATACAAATACGCTGGATCAGGTAATAACTGGTTGTGGACCTATATCGCCACTGTCCCCACTGCTGTTGTAGGCGGGATTGCTGAATACGCTATACCCAGAGCACTGATAGGCGGCGGCAGCAGTATTGATGTCTACTGGCGCGGTGATAATGGTGCGATAAATGGTAGTGGTGTAGACATGTACCCTGATGCAGTCACCGATACAAGCGCCGCGGTGAATGCGCGGCGTTTTCGGTATTCGATGTAGTGCTGCTGAACAGAGGCGGAATGATGATGAAAAAATTGCTAATGACAGGGGCGGTGGCAGCAACACTGGTTGCCTGCGACAGCGGAGGAGAGCTGGTTGATGACTTAACCACGCTCTTGGGCGCTGCCACTGATCACCCCTGCGCCGACGATTTTGCCTACCAAACTGAATTGAACGGTATGGCAACCGAAACGAAAACCACATCGACAATTGTCGAGGGTGAGGCGCTGATTACTGAGCAACATTGGTACAGTGGTTTGCAAATGATTGTCTATTACACCTATCAGGAAAACGGCAACTGGTGCAATATGTGGAATGAAAGTGGTGTTGACTGGGTTAACTAAATGGCGCCTATAGCCAGCGCCTGACTCTTTTAAGATATTGCTTATAGGAATCACCAAAGAGCAGTATCAGTGTTTTTTCCTCAGGAATAATCTGCAATTGGTTAATCAGCACGATAAAAACGGGTAGTAGTAGAAAGCCGGATAGTGCTTTCAACAAAAATGCAATTCCACCTAGTACAGTCAGCATTCCCAGGTACATGGGGTTTCTGCTGACTCCGTAAACACCGCTGGTCACCACGCTACTACTGTTCTCTGGTCTTAGTGGATTGATAGTGGTTTGGGCGCGTCGAAACTGGATGACACCGATCACGTCAAGTGAAAGTCCTGCACTAATGAATAAGTAGCCCAAATAGTTAAACCACGGATTATCGAATTGGAACAATGGTAAGTGGCGGCTTAGCAGCCACATACAAAGAGCGATGGTTGCAGCGATAATCGGTGGTGGAATTTTTAGCAAAGCAAGTTTCGCCTAGTGTGGTAGTCTGCGAAAAAAACTGCCATCGACCAGAAACAATAGCCCGGCCCAGGCCCCTCCGATAAACCCTGCTATAGCAACAGGAGCTGATACTGCAAGAGTTGATGCAGCCGACAAACCTTGGCCCACAGTGCACCCCAATGCGGTAACTCCGCCGAAGCCCATCAGAATTCCACCAAATATTTGTCTTCTCAATTCTCTTGCATCATCGCATGCCTCCCATCGGAAATCGCCACTAATTAGTGACGTAATCATTGCGCCGACAATAACTCCCAGAGTAGAGCCAATACCAAATTTAAGGCTTGCACCGGTCATGGTCATGAGATAGATCAAAGTATCTCCAAGCGGTGCTGAAAATGTATAGGATTCGAGCGGGTAGGGACTAAAACTGTCTGTCGCCAGCTGACCGGTTACGTACCACCCCCAAACAATACAAGCACCCACCATCACACCTGAAATTATGGGCTTGGACGGAATTATGCGCTTATTGGTAAACAGGCAGGCAATTAGGATCAATGCCGCCAGTAAGTAGGCAGACGTATGATAGTCACCGGTCACTTGTGCACCTAGTGTCGCGAGTGTTGTACTGGATTCACCGGGTGTTGAACCTGGAAATAGCGCCAGGCGCAGGTAAGCAGTTGCACCTCGCATTGTGGCATAAGCGGAGATCCCCATTACCAGAAAGGTAACCAGCGATTTTAAATCACCACCGCCGAATCTGGCCAAAGTGCCATAGCCACATGTGCCGGTAAGTGCCATACCGAAGCCAAAAAGTAGTGATCCGAACAAGGTAGCGAGTAGCGTGTTCGGTGAAGATAGGTAGAGTGTTTCGTCCAGGTCGATGAGTGAAGCCTGATCAAGTGAATAGGTGCCTGCGATTGCAACGGCAATAGCGATACCCCAACTCTTCAGGCGGGCGGTGTCCCCGCCAAGCACGGTATCTTCAACCGCCCCAAGAGAACAAAAGCGCCCCCAGCGTGCAGCAACCCCCAGCACGATACCACCCAGAAAACCCGCTAGTGCAGCGATGGTACCTGGTGGTAATTCCTGTGCGTAGGTGATCAAAGTATCCGTTCCGGTTACGTGTGTGCTTATTTAGCGCAAAAAAGCTTATAGACTGTGTCGATCATCTGTTTGACGCGTTCATCTTTAATTGAATAGTAAATTGTTTTACCTTCGCGCCGGGTGGTAACCAGGCCTTCAAGGCGCAGCCGTGATAACTGCTGTGAGACAGCAGCCTGTCTGGCGGATAGCATTTCCTCCAGATCACTGACAGCGCATTCGCCCTCAGCCAGTCTGCATAAGATAATTAGACGACCTTCATGTGCCATTGCTTTTAAAAAGTCAGTTGCTTCTCTTGCGCTGGTAAGCATATCGTCGATGTTTTCTGACGAAGTTTGTTTTTCGCTCAGCGACATTTTGAAACCTGTGGGTATAAGGGGAGTATTAGATGCATTGTCAGTCTGCGCTTTTTTCTGGCAGCTTGATTAGTAGCTCATTAAGTAAGAACCAAAAAAATTCGTCGCCCTGGTAGCCGCGCAGACGACCCACCTCCCGGGCATTATGAACAAGAATAAAAGTGGGAGTGACTGTATCAGGCTGGACTTTTTTAAGGTCGTCAGGCCACTGAGCATGAAGATCTAACCGGCGCAGCGGGGCGACCTTTCCTTCCGTTGTTTTGGCGTAGACCGGACCAATTTCGCGATTGAATTTTGCGCAATATACGCAGCCTGCTTCCTCTAACATGATGAGTTGTGTGGAGGCGTGCACATTGCTGTAGCCAATCATCGCCATAGTCAATAGAAACGGCGATAAAAGGCATTTCATGTAGTGCTTGACTGGATTATATCTGGTACGACTATTCATGAAAATCTGGAGTTTGAATGCGATTTGTACCCATGGTACAACAGATTCAACTATTTGAATGAATATTTGCCAGAGGATGTGACCAGTTGTGGCCTAGAAGGTTGTCAGGTTTTCGGAAAGGGAAAATCAGCAATCCGGGTGAAGGCAGAGGTTCTGTCTGTCTGATGAAACACACACAGTCGATCAAGCAAAGGCGTTTCAGGGACCATCTGACCATACAACACGCCTAGCCAACGCAAAAAGCCGTTGTCGTCATCGGGCATGGTGCCTGAGAGTGTCATATGGAAATTAAACTCGTCTAATACGTATGGGTAGCCATAGTGCTGCAGATTGCTGATCTGTGATTTTGAAAGTGCTTTCTTTTGCCTGCGTAAAACATCTTCCTTGGTCAACGGAGCCCGATATTTTTCAAAACGGGTTGTGCAGGCAGCAGCGAATTCCTTGATATACGCTGGCTGTTGATCAAAGGCTAGGGCGTCATAGCGATGCGTTAGTCTGGGCGCTAGATTTTCAAGTAATAGTGGTCGTTGTTGCTTGCAGAACTCGCTGAGATCTTCGATCAGTTCTTCGGGGGAATGACTATCGTTTAGTTCAAATGGTGCGTTTATGGTGGCATGAAAGCCATAATGTGCCGGGCGCGTAACGCATGCACGCCATACCGGGGTGTTTTCGAAGTTAACTGGAATCTGCGGGTTCACCCATTCATCTTTGCAGCTTGCCGTTCTGCGTAATACAGTGGCTCCGAAGACACCAAGATCAGAGTCATCATCTGGTGCAAAGAATATGGCATAACGGGCCTTGCCGTTCACGGGTAGGCTCCCGGGAAGACCTTGCTTCTTCTGGTGAATATTTCCGGGCATTTCAAGTTTATAGGTACCAAGGGAAAAGCTGTGTTGTCGGGTTTCCAATTGCAATTTTAATGCACTGGCATTGTCATGACTGTTAAGGGGTGTGAATCAGTTCAATAATCCGCCTATTAGCGTGCGAAACGGGGTCACGATAATAGTACCGTCAGCCATATGATTCCAACCAGAATCATTGTCAAAAAAACTGCTGCTGAACCCATGTCCTTGGCCCGCCCGGACAAAATGTGAAATTCCTCGCCAACCCGATCAACAACTGTTTCAATGGCCGAATTCAATAGTTCTACGATCAGAAGGACAAGAACTGAACCGATAAGCAGGCTTCTCTCTGGCCAGGTCTGGCCGAGTATCAGGCCCAGTGGGACTAAAATGACGGCAAGCCAGACTTCCTGACGAAAAGCGGCTTCATACTGGTACGCAGATGCTAATCCCTTGATGGAAAAGCGGCCAGCGGAGATGATCCTTTTTATCCCTGTTTCGGGGTTTTTCATGGGGCGGTGCAAGGCAGGTTAAGGCATGTCAGATAAGTATATAGGAATCCCGGTAATTCACCGGAGCGCAAGATTATCAGTTTGTTAGTTTTCCAAAAGAGTAGTTATGTTTAATTGAAGTGAGCGTTGTTTGTGGTCTGGTGTGGTGACATGATTTCCTGTTTAGTTCACCATTCCAGAAAGAGCCAGCCACTCGAGCTGAATTGCAAAATGAAAGGTAAATATTATTATGAGAGGATCGCGTCCAGAGCAAGCGGTGTTGAGTCGGGACACCGATCTCACTAAAACGGGTGATACCAAACGGGTCATTGAATCGATGGTGGATGGACTCAACGACCACAAAATAAACGGTATGACTGACTTTTTCAGTGAAGCTTTTCGTTGGATGGGTAATGCAGGTTGTGGTACTAAAAGCGGGTTAGATGAATTTCAGAATAATTGGCAAAAACCTTTTCAGGCTGCATTTTCGGACAAGGTTTGCATTGACGAGGCGCGGCTGTTCATGGGTGAGTGGGCGGCAGCCTTTGGCAGGCAGGAAGCTACGCACAGTGGAGAGTTCATGGGAATAGCACCGACAGGTAAAAAAGTAGAAATTCGCTATATGGATTTCTGGAAAGTGGAAGAGGGAAAAATAGCTGACAATTGGGTCATGGTTGATTTCCCTCACGTGATGCAGCAATTGGGTGTTGATCCTTTCAAAGGCGAAGGATGGGAGAAATATGATTCAGGCAAAGTAGCACCTCCAGTGCCTGATCATAAACTGTAGTGCGCCAGACCAGAGGTTAATTATGGATATTCACGCTAAAAATAGAACCTTGCTCCAGCCGTTACGTCGTGCACTCTATGACTATGAGCCAGATAACGTAAAATCACAGCTACATGAGGTCTTCAGTGCCGATGCAATCGTGCAACTGGCTTATCCGTTTGAAACATTAAACGGGGCAGAGGACTTCTATCAGTCGGCGTATGTCCCCTTGCATCAGGCGTTACCTGATCTTGAGCGCCGTGAAACGATTGTTATTGCAGGTTCTCCAGACAACAGTGCCCAATGGGTTGGTTGTGCCGGCTATTACACAGGCACTTTCTTTAAGTCATGGCTGGATATTCCGCCCACAGGCCATCAAGTGTCCCTGCGCTTTCACGAGTTCTTTCGTATTCAGGGCGGCAAGGTTATCGAGGTACAGGCCTTATGGGATATTCCTGAGGTGATGTTGCAGGCAGGGGCATGGCCAATGGCGCCTGCTCTGGGTCGTGAATGGCATGTGCCCGGTCCGGCAACTCAGGACGGTGTCATCAATAGCCCGCAATCACTAGAGCGCACGCGCGAAAGCTACCGGTTGGTTTCAGATATGCTGACCGGATTGGGTGAGTTTGCAAATGGCGGGGCTGAGGCAATGCGTCTGGATGATTATTGGCACCCTCGTTTTAGCTGGTACGGCCCGTCGGGTATTGGCACGAGCCGCGGCATTGCAGGATTTCGCAACTGGCACCAAATCCCTTTCCTTAAAGCTATGCCTGATCGAGTTGGCGCCATTGATCAGGGAAATTTGTTCAGTGAGGGTGATTATGTTGGCTTTACGGCGTGGCCGGGTATGCACATGAGTATCAGTGGTGATGGGTTTTTGGGGATAGCACCGGGCGATCAAAAAATCACCATGCGCAGTCTGGATTTCTGGCGGTGTGAAAATGGCTTAATCAGGGAGAACTGGGTGCTTGTAGATTTACTGGATGTATATCGTCAGATTGGTGTTGATGTATTCGCGCGTGTTCGGGAATTTAATAAAGCCAGATCTCCGTTGTTAATTCAGGATATATAATATGAGCCTGACAGTGCTTGCCTGCCAGATTTCGATTCCACCGATGACAACAGCCATAGCTCGTGATGAGCATGTGCATCGTACGGCACAGTTGATTGATGAACAGCTAAGCCGAACACCGGTTGATCTGGTTGTGCTGCCAGAGTTGTCATCGATAGACTACAGCCGCTCTGCATTTGAACATCTTGATGTACTGGCCGAGCCGGAAGAGGGAAGCTCCTATGCGATATGGAACGAGGTAGCGGTAAAGCATAATTGTTGGGTGGCATATGGCTTTGCCTGCCGCGGTGAAGATGGTTGCTGGATATCAACCGCAGTTGTGCGACCTGATGGTGGTCTGGCAGGAGTCTATAACAAACTGCATTTGGCGCAATTTGGCGATTCAATGGAAAAAGAGTATTTTGTCGCCGGTGATCAGCGGTTGGTGACATTTGATATAAACGGTTATAAGTTAGCACCGATAATCTGTTACGACATCCGTGCCCCTGAGCTTTGCCGTACTTTGGCAGTTGATCATCACGTAGATATCATTTTGCACACCGGGGCCTATGCGCGTGATCCTTCCTTTTATAGCTGGCATGCCTTCGCAACTACCCGTGCAATAGAGAATCAGGTTTACTTTTTAAGTCTGAATCGGGCTGGGGACCACTTCGGTCATTCTGTATTTTGCAAGCCCTGGGTTGATGAAAATAGTCCGCCCCAAACATTTGATAAGCACGCAGAGCAGCTTAACATTCTAACGCTTGATAAAATTGAGATCAAAACAGCCAGGGAGCAGTACACTTTTCTACAAGACCGGTTACCGAATTACAACCTCCCGGTGATCCAGGCCCATAAGCGTTAATATCTTAATTTGAGTTTCAGCGCAGACTATAGCTCTGAATTTCGCCTTTGATTCTCTTGTGGGCTTAGAACCCGTTGTCCTATCGCGTCTTTGAGTAGTCAGAATCGTGCTCGATGCAACTGGTCCGGGAGGAGGCTAGCATGGGCATCTACCGTAGATGTCTAAACAGGGTATTCTGCATTTCCAAAAAGAACGATCACGCATTGGACACGCAAGTCCGCCCCCCTACAAATGACGTTTTCGGGGATTAACCTTTATCGCCAGCAATGCCAATTGCAAACGCATAGGTTAACGCTGCATCTTCCAGAGCTGCAAATCGCCCAGTCTTACCAAAGTGCCCTGAAGTCATATTAGTTTTCAGTAACAATATATTATCATCAGTTTTGGTATCTCTTAGTCTGGCTACCCATTTTGCGGGCTCCCAATACGTAACACGGGGATCAGAGACGCCTGCAGTAACCAGCATGGCCGGGTAGTCCTGAGCTTGTACGTTATCGTAGGGTGAATAGCTTTTTATGTCATTGAATGCTTGTTTGCTTTCAATCGGGTTACCCCATTGAGACCATTCACCCGGCGTCAGTGGCAGGGTATCGTCCAGTATGGTGTTCAAAACATCAACAAACGGAACATCTGCAACAGCGCCCCTGAAAAGTTCAGGGCGCATGTTGACCACAGCGCCCACCAATAGGCCACCGGCTGATCCTCCTTGTATGATTATTGACTCATGATTGGTATAACGAAGATCAACCAATGTTTCAGCTGCAGCGATGAAATCGAAAAATGTATTAGGTTTTTTAGCGAATTTTGAATCTTCATACCACGCACGGCCTTTCTCCTGACCACCGCGAACATGTGCAATCGCATAGATAAAACCACGGTCAACAAGACATAGGCGATTGCCTGAAAATGATGCGGGCATTGATGCGCCATACGATCCGTAGCCGTATAACAGGCAGGGTGCTGTGCCGTCAATTGGTGTATCGCGGTGATGTAGTAATGTAACCGGTACTGTTGCGCCATCGTGGGAAACAGCGCTTATGCGCCGGGTAACATAGTGACCACTGTCGTGCCCTGAGGGAATAATCTGCTCTTTTAAAAGCGTGCGTTTGCCGGTGTTCAGTTGATACTCATAGGTCTGTGAAGGTGTGGTTGGAGATGAGTAGGTGAACCTGATAGTGTTGTCGTTGTATTCATAACTAGTGATTAAGGATAATGAATAGGCCTCTTCGTTAAACGATATGGTTTTTTCATTCTCACCATTTTTTGCATAGCAGATTTTTGGCAGTGCGTTTTCAACAACAAACCACATCACCCAGTCCTGGTAGGCCTCTACGGAACGAACCATAGTGCCTGGCTGGTGTGGAATCAAATCCTTCCAGTTGTTTCTGCCTGGCTTGTTGACTGGTGTTTCAATAATCTTAAAATCAACAGCATCATCGGCGTTAGTCAATATTAGAAAACGGTTGTTTTGGTGTTCAACACTGTACTCAAGGCCTTCAGTACGAGGTTCAATCAGGGTAGGTTCTGATTGAAGTGAGTCTGTCGGGATATACCACACTTCATCCTGGTCATTCATGCCTGTTGAAATAAAAATACAAGACCTGGATCCGCTGATATCAACACCACAGGAAAACCTTGCATCGTGTTCTTCAAACACCAGTACATCAGTGCCAGGGTCGCTACCCAGTGTATGACGATATACTTTATTGGGACGATGGTTATCATCAACCCGTGTGTAATAAAGAGTCGTGTTATTCGCCCATGCGGCAGTGTCTACGTCTTTAATTGAGTAGTCGCTATCGATATTTGATTGCAAGTCCCTGAAGGATAACTCGTAGTACTCGGCACCTGAGGTATCGCGACTCCACGCGAGTGTTTTGTGGTCAGGGCTATGTTCTACCAAATCGTAGTCGAAGTACTCATGAGCGCTAGCTTCCTTGTTGATGTCGATTGTAATTTGTTCCTGGTCACTACCACGTAACTTCCGCAGATAAATGGGATGTTCTCCATTTTCAACATAGCGGTAGGAATAATCGTATGGACCATCTTTGTAGGGGAGTGAATCATCTTTCTCGAGGATGCGGCCGCGCATCTCTGCGATCAGTTGTTGCTGCAGATCTTGTGTTTCTACCATGGCCTGGTTGTAGTAGTCATTTTCCTGCTGCAGATATGATTTGATCGGTTCGGGCAGTGCTTCGGGAGTGCGCATGGCCTCTTGCCAGTTGGCAGCTCTTAGCCAGGCGTAGTCATCTGTCCATTGCTCATCGTGTGCCTGGCAATGGTGAGGTTTTTTGGTCGCAGATGGTGCGCGTGTTGGCTTTTTGATTTGCATGGAGCGGCCTGTCAGGAAGGTTTTCAACTGTCAGTATATCTGGTGAAATGCCGAACTGATATTGCCATTGCCGCCAGGTTCCGTGCCGATTCAAGGTATCTGTAGCCGTGCCGTTACACACGCGTGGCGCGGCGGAAGATTGAGTTTTGCCTGCTGCAAATAAAAATAATAAGCAAATTCTTGCCATGGCGGCGTTTGTAGTGCATCCTGCCGCCAGTCTCGTGTCGAGCTTTTTTCAGTTCGACAGGGCACGATGTGGGAGAGATCGGGCGGCCAGGGTGATGACCCTTGCTAGCACCGGCGCCGAAGGAGCAACACCCAGGAAACTCTCAGGCAAAAGGACCACATTGAGTCGAGACATCTGGAGAGTGACAACAGCCGTTGGCTATTGTCCACCGAAGGGGTAAAGCACACGAATTGTGTCGCTCAAACTCTCAGGTTCCGAGACAGATGGGATGGAAAGATTGCGAAGCAATCCATTATTCATCTGCCTGGAGTACTCCATGAAAAATATTGCTGTCATTGGCGCCGGAATCACCGGAGTTACCACCTGTTATGCCCTGCTAAATCGCGGTTACAAAGTGACGGTTTTTGACCGACATCGTTATCCCGCAATGGCAACCTCTTTCGCCAATGGCGGGCAACTATCAGCTTCAAATGCGGAAGTCTGGACTCAGACATCTACTGTCCTGAAGGGATTGAAGTGGATGCTAAAAAAGGACGCACCTCTGCTGGTGAATCCCCGTCCTGACTGGCACAAGCTATCGTGGATGGCAGAGTTCATAGGCAACATTCCAAACTACGAAAGCAACACCATAGAAACTACCCGGCTGGCGATTGCTGCACGTGCTCACCTGCAGGACTGGGCGGCACGAGAAAAAATTGACTTTGACTTTGAGCAGCGCGGAATCCTGCACATCTATTCCAGCAAGAAAGAATACGACCATGCCACTCGCGTTAACCAGATGCTGAGCAGTGGCGGTTTAAAGCGTGATGCTGTCACCGCTGATGATATGAAGTCAATTGAACCCGCACTGCGTGGGGACCTGTATGGTGGTTACTTCACTGACAGTGATTCAACCGGTGATATCCATAAATACACCCGTGGTCTGGCGGACGCCTGCGTGCGCATGGGGGCAAATTTTAGCTGCGACACAAGTGTGGAAGAGCTAACTCACACCGGTAATGGTGTGGATATCCGGTTTGCGAATCAGGAACCGGGTGCTGCAGCAAACACAGATACTGAGCATTTTGACGGAGTGGTAGTGTGTGCCGGAGTGGGTAGTCGTGCCCTGGCGTCAAAACTGGGAGACCGTGTGAATATCTATCCTGTCAAAGGGTATTCGATCACGATTCCACTAGATGATCAACAAAGCCGAAATGCCGCACCCTGGGTTAGCCTTCTGGATGATGAAGCGAAGATTGTCACCAGTCGACTTGGTCCTGACCGCTTTCGAATTGCAGGCACGGCCGAATTCAACGGCGTGAACAAAGATATCAGGGACGACAGGATTCAACCGTTAATCGATTGGTGTCGTCGGTACTTCCCGGACATTGATACCGAGCATGTAGTGTCATGGGCCGGGCTTCGACCCATGATGCCTAATATGATGCCGCGTATAAGTGCCGGCAAGAAGGCAGGGGTTTTCTATAACACGGGCCATGGCCACCTTGGCTGGACTCTGTCGCCTATTACCGCTGAAATGATTGGTGATATTGTTGTCGCAGGGCTGTCGCCGGACGCGGCTGGTTCATCGGTCAAACCAAAACTTCTTAAGGCCGGTTAGCTGTATCCCACGCACGACGCACGTTGTGCGTGGGATATTTTTGTAGCAGCCCGGGCCTGAAGCGTGTTGTTTTGACGCTTTCGGTGATGCAGTATTTGTCTGTTGTCCTCTATCATTCGCGGTTACTTCGAAACACAAAGTTCTTCGGGTAAGCACGGCTTGTACGTTACCTGGTTACCGGTACTGAGGATATAGCGTTGACGCCAATGTACGCGGTTGTGATCTTTTTTTGCGCAAATCTATGTTACTGCCTTTCGTACTTAGTCCGCGATATCCTTCCCCTTCGGGTGCTGAGTATCTGTGCGGGACTATTAACCTTTCCCTACTTTATTTTGCAAACGCAGGTGATGTACTCGGCGTTGTTGTGGCAATCAATGTTTGTGATCATTAATCTGGCGAATATCGCATTGCTGCTGCGTGCCCGTCGTCCGGTGCCCCTTACTGATGACGAATCTCACGTAAAAGACATGGTCTTCCGTAACCTGACCAGCCGTGAGGCCGCCCAGTTACTGGGGGTTGCGAAGTGGCACGTGGCAGATGCGGAAGAAACTCTAATGAAGGAAGGTCAGCAACTCGATAAGTTGCAGTTGCTTTATGCCGGTAATCTAAGAATTGATCGTGCCGGGCAAACTCTGGCGCACCGTGGTCCTGGAAGCTTTATCGGTGAGATCGCCTATATGACGGGATCTTCCGCCTCGGCCGATGTGCTTTGTAGCGTACCGTCCCGGTATATAGAGTGGGAGGTCAGTGCGCTTAGGGCTCTACTAGCGAAAAACTTGAAATTGAAAGCAGCTTTTGAATCATTGCTGGCCGTGAATGTGGCACACAAGCTTGGTTCGGAAGCTCCCCAATAGCCCCGAATCTGCCGTTAGGTGTTCACTTGTAAATCTGATGAACTATTTCGTTTTTGGCGATGTACACTAAGCGTTATTCAGAACGGTGATAAGTGCGATGGCAAATTTAGGACAGGTAAATGAGTTAAGGGTCTGCCGAATAAGCCCGTACAGCGTGTATCTGGATGGTGGTGATCTGGGTGAAGTGATGCTGTTAAAAGACCCGGCGACAAAAACTGCTGCTATTGATGATGTTCTGAAAGCTTTTGTCTATATCGACACTGACGACACATTAGTCGCAAGCACGATTTTCCCTGATGTGCAGGCAGGGCAGTGCGCTTCTCTTCAGGTGGTTGCCTTAACCGACAGCGGCGCTTTTCTTGATTGGGGTTTGAAGTCTGATTTATTCCTGCCACGGTCTGAGCAAATGGGTGAGACAAGCGTGGGCAGTCGATGCGTCGTGGTTGCACTCGTCGATGAGAATAACCATCGCATGATCGCAAGTAGTCGTTTGTATCAACACTTGCCGGAGGAGCACGATGATGATTTTGACGCCAATGAAAAAGTGACTCTAATCATCAGTCAGCGCACCGATCTTGGTTTCCGTGCCGTGATTAACGGCACTCACCTGGGCATGTTGTATCACGATGAGATATTTAAACCGCTTAAGGTGGGTGACACACAAAGCGCTTTTATTAAAGCACTACGTGAAGATGGTAAAATAGATCTGATCTTGCAACGTCCCAGTATTGAGGCTCGTTCTGAAATAGAAATTAAAATTTTAGAACATTTGAAAAAGAATAAAGGTGTGTCGCATTTGACAGATAAAAGCCCGCCGGCAGAAATTTACCGAACATTCGGTATTAGCAAGAAGGCTTATAAACATGCCATAGGAGGGCTGTATAGAAATCGGCTAATTTTGTTGAGTAAGGAAGAAATTCGGCTGGTATAGAGTAGTGGCGTGTCTTTGCCGCGCAATTTTGATTTTGCAGTGAGGCACCGCTAAAAGGGGACTTAACTTCTTACACAATTTGTTGAGTCCGGGCGGGCTATTGCTAGTAATTCCGCATCTTTATATATTCAGTGGCATAGCGACTACCGAGCTCACGCAATCCGGCTGCGCTGTAGTGGTTTCTGGACGGGTCGGTGACATTGATTCCTAGTCCGGATGCTGTATCCCCGCGCACTGTTGCTGTCCAGTAGTCCTGGTCGTCGTTAAGTTTGTTCAAATAAACATTTACCGGTGCTTGTAGTGTTTCAGCGGCGATGAAAGGTTTGTTTTCCCCAAACCAGCTCTGGCGACGCAAGCGGTTAATGAGTGCGGAATCACCATAGGGGTTACTTATCTCAGGGTCTGCAATTTTGTCGAATAGTTTTTGTGCGTAGAAATCTGGTGCATCATTGATGCAAATTTCTCCGGGGTAACAGGTACCATCGATGATCCAGTCTGATTCTCCCTGGTGCCACAAGATGCCATCAAGACTGCTTTTACCAATCGCATTCAGTGCTTCGCCAACGTGACGTTCGACCTGGTTCCAGCCGGGTTCACCGTAATCCCAGTGCGATATTCCTCTGCCACCTTCTGCGACCATAACTATTCCGATGATTCGGCAGGTGGATGAACGGTCGGCAACTTGTTTGGCAAAGTGGAAGGCGAAATTGTTACGCGCAATACCACCGACTCCCGGGTTGGTGTCGTGCCAGCTTTGGGTGAGGTTTGCAACTTGCCAGCCCAGGCCGGCGTTATTGTTGGCCGGATCGACCGTCCAGGCAAAGACGAACGGATGCGGCTTGTCGGGGTGACGGAATTCAACTACCTTGCCGAAGTTGTCCAGTGTTGCTGCCACCGTGGTGTCGGGACCAATCAGGTTTGATTGCCCGGTTGCCAGAATGACATCTGTAATGTTGTCAGGAGTCGCGGTTCCGCTACATGGCGAATTATGGTCGCTTCCGCTTTGCAGGGAAACGAAAGTGCCGTTCTCGTTGGTTGATCCGCCGTTACATGCCGAAAGGCTTAGTATCAACGACAGACAAATGCTTGCTGATTGCGATTTTTTATTTTTCTTATTCACGTCCGACAGAGTAAACCTTCGGAGTATCGCAGTAAAGATGTCAGGCGGTGCGAGCGCACTGATGGGGAAGGCTGGATCTATGGCACGCTTGTGCGTGCCATGATCTATCTTAGGATTTTTAGGAAACTACCGCTTTGACAGCAAGACTTAACAAATCGTCCATGATTGACCCGTCTTTATCAGCATCCAGAAATGATTCGAGCATGCCGCGATTTTGATTGGCTGCTACCCCTGAATTGAAGATATTGCCATTGTTGTTTCCGCCGAAGATGCCGCCAGATGATTTCTGTCCGCCACCCAGAAATTTCTTGCTTAGTGAGCTCATGACCAGCGTAGCCAATATTGGCAGTGCTTTTTTCATTAGCGTGGCAGAAAGTCCTGATTTATTTGCACCATAGTTTGCAACGTTGCGGCTGACTTCTTTGCTGCCGAAGATGTGCCCCAGAATTGAGTTTCCGTCTTTAACTGTGGATTGTTGACCCAGATTAGATAGATTATCCAGATAACCCGAATGGTTGCCTTTGGTCAGCGCGCCGATCAGGTTGTCGAGACCAGAATCTGATCTGGCGTTGTTTTGCATGCCGCGTGTCAGTGCGGGGATCAATTGACCCGCTGCAGTGCGTGCTTCGGCTTCACCGACACCCAGCTGTTTCGCGAGTTCGCTAACGACATTTTGGCTGTCGTTGCCCAATAGTGACTCAAGCAGATTCATTAATTTTAATCCTGTAAAAATGACCTGTAAAAAGGGGCCTTACTGGCGATCAGTGTACCTGATGATGATGGCAAATACTGTTGGGGATCCGCAGTTATCGATCAGGCCTGTGTGATTCAGGGAGGCTTATAGGGTTGAATTTGGTGTTACCCGGTGTGATTGCAATAAGGATCACGGGTTTTGGGGTGTCAAAGATTGTAACGGGCGGTCTCAGACCGCCCTCTGCTGTCTAGAGTTGCTCGAGGATTTTTTCCGCAGAGCTCACGTCAAAAACCGGCCCGTCTTCAACATTAAGGTGGGTGATTTTGCCATTATCAACTATCATCGAAAAACGCTGTGAGCGAATGCCCAGGCCCCGCTCGACAAGGTCGAGTTCAAGCCCCAGAGCTTTTGTCCAGATGGCGCTGCCATCGGCTGCCATGAGGATATGTTCAGCATTCTGGCTTTTGCCCCACGCGCCCATCACAAAGGGGTCATTCACTGACATGCAAACGATACGGTCAACACCTTTATCTGTGATTTTGTCTGCGTTGGCAACAAAGCTTGGCAGGTGTGCCTGATTGCATGTTGGTGTGAAGGCACCTGGAACCGCAAACAATACGACTTTTTTGCCGTTGAACAGATCATCTGTGGTGATGGTTTCTGGACCATCGTTGCCCAAAAAGGCAAGGCTGCCTGAAGGAATAGTATCGCCGACTTTAACTGTCATTTTTGACTCCTGTGGTTTGTTAGGGAATCACAACACAGCTATGCGGCGAGGTAAAGGCTTTTGTGTTTTCAGTTTACTGTTCACTTCTACAACGACTGACAACCTTGCCTATCCCTGAGGATTTCACGTAACTTAATTGCCTGAAATGCCAGGCCATCAATCGCAGCCCATTCTTTTTACGTACGGGGTACGGTTTGGTTATCGGGGTCGTGTGGACAGAGAATCAATTGTCAGGAATGCTTGTAAAGGCGGGTGAAGTACTATTAAAGCCATCGCTTCGATTTTGCGTTATCGCTACTGGAAAGAACCGGGTTACAGCTCAAGTAGCTCCTGCAGTTTTTCACGTTGGGCGTAGCCGTCTTTATAGCCTAGCTCAATCAGGTCTCGGGCAAACCCTGAATCGAACAACAAGTAGCTGGTTAAGGGACGTCCTTCTTTAGTCATCGCACCCAGGCCACTTAGTAAAATTCGCATTGAACGTGGAAACGACCGAACGTGTTTGGCGACAATGTCACGGATATCAACACTCGGTGAAATAACCAAAAATTCTACCGGCCGAAGCAGGGAATCGTCGTGCTGAAAACTGGGGCGCTTTGACTGTGACAACGCAAAGTTAATCCGGTTAAGGCGTTCGATGTCGGAGTCGAGCCGGTCGATAAAGAGGGTGTCGAACATGTAGCCAGCTATCTGGCCCAGATTCGGATAAATGGGGGTGGTGGTCGGGGCCTCATCAACTTGCGGGTTTCGCACGCTGATAATAAGTAATTTGTTGGCGCCAAGGTGCAGTGCCGGGCTCAACGGGGCAGCTTCGCGCATCGAGCCGTCGCCATGGTATTCATTGTTAATTTTTACAGCCGGAAAAACCACCGGGATGGCGATCGATGCCATGAAGTGATCCACTCGCAAGCGTGCCTCAACACCAAAGCGTCTGGTGCGTTGCCAATTCTGTAATTCTTCCAGGCCTTCAAAGTAGGTTAGTGATGCACCGCGGCTATAAGAAGAGGCGGTAATGCCCAGTGCCTGTAGTTGGCCGGCCTGAATGCATTGGCGCATGCGCGCCAGATTGACATGATTTTCAATCAAAGAGCGCAAAGGGGTGTTGTCCAGCAGAGAGTCAGGCTGTGATTTTGCCATGCCGCCACTGGCGAAAGACCAGATCCAGCGTGCTCCCGTGCGAGTGGTGGTTTTGGCATCGGTTCGGACCACCATATCCATGTGAAGGTTTTCCCACATGCCCAGCAAGCGGCGCATGCCATCACTGAAATCACCAGAGCGACTGGCTACCATGCCTGCGTTGAGAGATCCGGCAGAGGTGCCTGTCACGACTGGAAACGGAGAAGGTTGTCCTGTAGGGATGAGTTCTTCAACAGCTTTCAGTACACCCACCTGATAGGCATTACGTGCGCCGCCGCCCGGCAAAATAAGGCCGAGTGTCTGCTTGTCAGCAATTGCTTTTTTAGAGAACCAATGTTGAATGCCCATCTAGTCGAATGGTGCCATAGAGTTAACGGAATAGACCCGTAAGCATATCAACTGATGATGATTCTGCCCACAGCGAACGCCAAACCTGTTGCTATTGTTGACGAACCCTAAGCAAAGCAATAACCAGACACACCTTACCAGCACAGTTCTTGGAATGGCTGGCCTAGTTGCTGGTGGCCTTGGCGTTCAGAGACTGAAACAGATCCTGCTTGGCGTCCTCGACGTCCTGCATAGTATTGCTGACATCCTGCCAGGTGATTTCGGCAGTCTGTTGATGCTGCCGGTATTTATGCCCGGCGAAGCTCAACATCACGCCGCAGGCCAGCATCACAAAAACAGTCTTGCGGGCTCTTTGGTGACTAACTTCCGGCATAACCAAACTCTTCCCGGCCAATTTCACCTACGATCTGATCAACTTCTTTCCAGCTGGCAGCAAGATCACTAAGCGAATTTTCGATTGCACCGAGTGACTGCAGATCGTGCAGTGCCAGCCGTACGTTCCGGCGCAACTGAGCGGTATTTGCCGCTTCACGATAGACCTGGGCGTTTTTCTCGAGCACAAACAGTACAAAGTCTACTTTTGTCGTGCTGATTTTCAGTGTTGATACCAGGCGTTCCTGCGAACGCTCGAAGCGTTGCCAGATCTCTTTTTGAGCCTGCAATGAATTCAGCACGCTGGTATTTGCGCTGATGATGATTTGATCGCGGTCGTGTTCTTCGGTGGTCATCGACACTGTGGAGGAGCTGCGGGCAGAGTCCAGTTCTGATCGGACAGTGGCCATACGCCGCTCAATTTCGCTAATTGCCGCACGAGTCTGGCGTCTTTTGTCTTCCAGGTGATGGCCGCTCTTTTGAGTATGTCTGGCGTAGTCGCTGCGCAGTCTGGCTGCCTGTTCAAAGTTGGTGGCAATAATTTCCAGCTCGGCAGACAGCTCATCTATCATGTCATCCACACGGGGTGCATGGTCGACGCGCATTTTAAGGTTGCGGAATGCCGTCAGGTTTTCGCGAAGTAAGGCATAGGTGGTTGCGGCGCCCACGCGCTGTGACTCAGAGACGGTGTCGATCAGAAATTCTTTGATGGAGACGAACTGCTCTGGCAGAGCAGAGTCTGATGCTGCGCCGGTGGGTCCACTAATGGCCAGGCAAAACGCTATCGTTGCGAAGCAATTGCCCCGCTTATATCTGGCCCACATATTCTTAACCCTGATTTTTTATTTATTCTCTGCCGATACACTGCCGACAGTCGCGTAGTTATCGACAGATGCTGGTTTTTCTGAAGTCATTATGTAATAGAGAATACTCCCCGGTGGCTGGACTCCGTTTTAAAACCAGTCAGCACAAAGCCTCGTTGTGAATTACAATGGTGCATTCAAAATACTGTTGTCGGATTCCACCACTGCATGAACGCCATTGAACTGCTCAAAAGCCGCTTTGCCGAAGCGCTGATCTCCACGCTGGACGAGGCGTCGGGAAACACTTCAGCCAGTCAGCTAGACAATCTACTCAGCATGATTCGCCCAGCTCAGGACGACAAGTTTGGTGATTACCAGGCCAATTGCGCAATGCCGCTTGGCAAGCAATTGGGTAAAGCGCCGCGTGAAATAGCTGCTGATCTTGTTGATCGGGTAAAGCTTGATGATCTCTGTTCGAAAGTCGAAATCGCGGGGCCTGGTTTTATCAACCTGACGCTTTCAGACGACTGGCTCAAAGATCAATTGAAGACGGCGCTCACAGATGACAGGCTCGGGGTAGAAAAAGCCACGAATCCCCGAACGGTGGTCATCGATTTTTCATCCCCCAATGTGGCCAAACCAATGCATGTCGGGCATATTCGGTCTACTGTCATTGGAGATGCGCTGGCAAAAATTCACCGGTTTCTGGGCCACAAGGTTATTACCGATAACCACCTTGGAGACTGGGGAACCCAGTTCGGCATGATCATCTACGGGTATAAGCATTTTGTAGATTCAAGCGCCTATGAGTCTAACCCCGTCACAGAGTTAGGGCGCCTGTATAAATATGTGCGGGTCATACTGGATTTCCACAGTGCCATAGCAAAGATTCCCGAAGTAAAAGAAACCATCACTGCACAGCAAGGGGCGCTTAGTCGAATTCAGTCTGAAGATCATGCTGACAACAAAGCGAAGGTTAAGCAGCAGAAAAAAGATATCAGCAGACTTAATGAAAAGCTGGCGGACCAGCACGAGTTGATGACGGGCTTAGAATTAACTATTGAATCAGTCAAGAGTGATACTCAATTGCATGCTATCGCCAGTGAGCACCCTTTGATTGGGCAATCTGTGCTGGCAGAGACGCTGAAACTTCACGAAGGTGATACAGAAAACAAGGCGCTTTGGGATAAGTTTTTACCGTTCTGCCTTGAAGACATACAGCGTTTGTATACACGGTTAAATATTACTTTTGATCATATTTTAGGTGAGAGCTTTTATCATGATCAACTGAGTGGTGTGGTTGAAGAATTTATCGACAAAAAGCTTGCGCGTGAAAGCGACGGTGCGATTTGCGTATTCCTTGATGGCTACAAAGCACCGATGATCATTCGTAAAAAAGATGGGGCTTATCTTTATCCCACCACTGATCTCGCGACGATTCAGCATCGGATCAATGAGTGGCAGGCAGATGCGATGCTTTATGTAGTGGATCATCGTCAGGGGGATCACTTCGATAAATTATTCGATGCCGCGCGACTTTGGGGATACAAAGAGGTAGAGCTGTCACATGTCAGCTTTGGGACCGTCCTGGGTGATGATGGAAAACCTTTTAAAACCCGTGCCGGTGATACCGTGGGTCTTGAAGGACTATTGGACGAAGCAGAGTCTCGTGCGCTGGCCGTAGCCACAGAACAAAACGCCCAACTTGAAGAAGATCGCCAGCAGGAGATCGGTCGGGTGGTGGGTATAGGGGCATTAAAATACGCGGACTTGTCGCAGAACCGATCCTCAGACTATAAGTTCAGTTACGACAAAATGCTTGCCCTGCGGGGCAACACGGCCACTTATCTGCA
This sequence comes from Laminaria ephemera, assembly GCA_036873875.1. Classification (NCBI taxonomy): domain Eukaryota; class Phaeophyceae; order Laminariales; family Laminariaceae; genus Laminaria; species Laminaria ephemera. Next base: position 5,581 of record JAYJMJ010268711.1, on the reverse strand, counting down.
GTATGCGAATGCCCGTGTACATGGAATATTCCGTAACCTTAATATCACGCCGCAATCACTTCAGGACAATACCAGTGAAATATTCTTCGAAGAAATTGTCGAGCGTCAGTTAACAGTACAGTTGCTGCGTTATAGCGAAGTATTGAATGATGTGCTGATCGAATACAAACCTAACCTGCTTTGCAACTACTTATTTGATCTGGCGCAGTTGTATGCGAGGTTCTTTGATCAGTGCTCCGTTAGAGATGCAAAAACACCTGAACTTCAGAAAAGCCGTTTGCAGCTGAGTTATTTAACATCGCGCACTATCACCGGCGGGTTAGAGCTTTTAGGGATAGAAGTCTTAGACAGAATTTAAGATTCGCGCATTTGTCTGTCCGGGATGCATTGCGTGTCTTCTGGCAAAGGGCAATATGAAGAAAGTTAATTGAATAGCCTATTGATGCTGCCCTTTAAGTTCATTGATTTAGTCGTCTTTAACTCAGAGAGGAATAAGAGGACAGTTGTCGTGCTTGTTTTTCCGGATGACTAATTCGGATTAGCTTCTTGCTCTTTTCGCCGCAAGGCTTGCTTCTAAAAAAGCCAGTGCGGCAATCAGAATAAGCAACGGTGTGATACTAAATTCGGTAATTAGCCAGCCAGCGACCAATGGGAATGCAAAGATACCAATGAAATAGGACAGGGCAAATAGCTGAAGTGTCTGGGGCACCAGCTCTTTGTTTGCATCATTGGCTGCCATCGCAACAAGAATAGGATAAGACGCACCGTACCCAATACCAAACAATACAGCAGACAAAATATATAAAGGCTGGTTGCCGCTGGTAAACATAAAGACAATGACGCTTAGGCACATAATGTACTGCAAGCCTGCGATCACCCGGTAAGGGTTCTTGCCACCACTAAATTTGACTATTAACAGTCGGCACACAATGACCGTGATGGTATAGGCCAGAAAAAAATCGGCATACCTTAGCCCTTTAATATCTGCAAATACAGTTTGAAAATTATTCAATCCAGCAAAAACACTGGCCCCCAGAAAAACCATTAAGACGGGTAGGCGTGCTTTTGACTTAAGTATTTGAACGACGAGTGAAAGTGTGAGGCTGGATCTATTTTGAGCCTTGCTGCTGCTGTTCGTGAGTTCTCTGATTGATGGTCGAAGCCATAAAAATAGTGTGCCGCTGGCGATACATACGACAGCCATAAGCTTGAACGCGTGTGCCACGGTATATCCGGCAGATTCAAGGATTGATGTTAGCACCGGGGATAATCCGAACCCGGCCATGATAAATACTGATAATAATGAAAAATATCGAACCCTGGCTTCTGCATCCGTGATGCTGGTCAAAACGACGGGGCCAAGTGTATAGAAGACTCCCCAGCCCACCCCCAGCAGGGCACTTGCGGTAATGGTAATTGCCCCGATGCTGCTGGCTGTTCCAAATAATGCCAGTGCTGCAGCGATAGCGAAGCCCGAAAAGCCAAGGGATGCCATCCTGCCCAATTTATCAGTCAGGTGTCCGGTATAAAAGACGCTGACTAAAGTAAAGATAGTAGTGACGATCAGCATTAAGCCAACGTGCTTTTCGTTGGCGCCGAAATCTGCGAATAACCGGGGCAATAAAAAGGTTAGTCCATACGTGCCAGCCTGCAGGAATGTTGCAAGGTAAAACAGACTGAAGGTTGAAATTTTGCGCATTGATTGTAGTCGGTTAGGGACATAACTACATTCAGCTTACTGGATATTTCAACAGGTGATATCGGTATGATGAGTTATGTCGCTAATGAACAATGGATAAGTGTTGGTGTCAGTGTAGTGCGATCGAAAATAAATTCGATGTTTGCTGGAAATCATTAGCTATGAATTAAACCCGCGGCTGTCTCGGCAGATTCCAGTGCGCCTTCTAGGTATCCGTTAGACTGGCCATGTCCGACGGCTGTTTCTGTTCCTGAGAATATCAAGCGCTTGTCCCATGCCGGATTTATGTGAAGGTTGCTTCCATGATGCGTTGCCGGTGATTCACGGTCCGCCTGGGTTGCTGTTAACGAATCAAATGCCCAGTCTTTATAATGTGTAGCAATTGGCTGGCAGGTGTGGTCATTACTGAACATTCGGCCTATTTGTTCTACAGCCAGTTGCACGATCGCGTTGTCCTGCCCGACTCTATGGCTGGCCGGGACACCCACAAACCCGAATAACGCATAAGGGCCATCTTTTTTGGGGGATGCATCGTGAATCTCGACCAGCGGGCCTTTTTGGCTAAGCCCGTCCCCCGATAACCCCTGTTCGCGCCAGAATGGCGTAGAGTACACGGCTACAAATTTGGCGTGTGCAGCCATCCATGTTGCTTTGCCTGCGAGTTGTGTGGTGGTTTTTTCTTCCAATGGTGGCTCGAAAGAAATAGATTCTGCGACGATACGTGGTGGCATTGCGAAAACCAGTTGCTTCGCATTGATTGTTAAGGTGGCATCGCTTTGATTAGCTAATATTTTAAGGCCATCGCTGGTTTGGGTCACTTTAGTGACTGCCGTATTGAGCAGCAGTTGTTCGTGGGCTAGTAGATCGCTCAGGCTTTTGGTCAGCTGGCTAATTCCACCGTCTAGTCTATATGAACCGGCCATTGAAGCGCTGCCATGACCTACTTCCAGTTTGCCACTGGCGTATTCGATCGTGGAATGGCCGTCGCTGTACTGTTGATAGACAGAGTCTGATAATCCTGTTTCATGAATCAATTTTTCCATTCTATGTTGACCTGGCCAGAACCATGATGGCCCGAGGTCGACAGCACTTACGTTTTCTTGTGGAGTTCCATCTGAGGTTGTTTCAGAGAGTATTCTACCGCCAACACGATTTCGAGCTTCCAGAACAATAAAGTCGGTATTCCGTTTAGCAAGATGGTTAGCGGTGGCCAGACCACTTAAGCCACCACCAACAATGACTACATCGGTATCCATCAGATCTCTTCGTAATTGTGCTGATTATTGACGGGGCTGAATTTGAGGCTCATAACTTTACAGGCCACGAAGGTGATTTGTCTTAACCCAGACAATGGCACCTTCATTGCCGACTGTAGCCTGAACAGTCGTATCTACAGGCGATCGCAGCCATGAGTGACGCGTCAGTTCATCGTCTCCCTCTGTAAATCCGCCTTCCAGCACGAACACTTCGGCGCCACCCGCGGCATCTATTCTGACACCGGCTCCGGGCTCCCATTGCTCAAAGCGCACAGATTCGCGGTGGTCTTCATACAGCGGTGAGATAAAGACACCGGCTTGTTCGCGGTTGTGTACTTTGCCCAGTTTGTTCCGGTTGGCGTGCACGAAGGTTCTGTCATCAGGATCAAATTGCCACAGCTTTACAAAAATAATGCAGCCCGGCTTTGAACCCGGAGTGTGCTTTGATTGTGGCGGGTTTCGAATGTAAGAGCCCGCTGGCCACTGGCCGTAGTCGTCTTCGAATACGCCTTCCAGCACAATGAATTCTTCGCCCCCACCATGAACGTGAGGGGAGAATTGGCTGCCCGGTGCATAGCGCACAATGGTGGTAACTCTGTCGTTTTCCGCATCGACTCTGTCTAGCCTGCGTCTATCAACACCGGGCATGGGCGATTCTTCCCAAGGGATGGCATCACCATGCACAACAACTCGTTTTGAAAAATCGCTATTTACATCCATCCCGCTAGCCTCCCAAGGCCACGACACTGGGTCGTGCTGCTACATTGTTGCGCCATTTTGACAGGTTTTTGTACTGTTCGGGGATCTCGATTTTCGCGAAATCTGCGAAGCCCAGCCCCATAAAGAGCGTGATATCAGCCATCGAAAAATTATCACCCGCTACAAATTCGTTGGTACCCAGCACATTGTCAAAGTACTCCATGCCTTTCCCGGATATCTCCTTTTGCCGGTTACCCCATTCAGCGTTTTGATATTCCTCGATATCCGGACCAAGACCCGGTGTGGCGTGATGGAAGTAGGTGGCCACGGCATCCATGACATATTGCTCTGCTCGTCGCTGCATCATATGGACAACTGCGCTTTCTTTGGGGGTATTTCCAGTCAGGCTGGGGCCGTCGAAGTGCTGATCGATGTATTCGGTGATCGCCGTGCACTCAGAGATGTGAGTCCCACAATCGAGTTCAAGCAGCGGAACGGCTGCACTTGGGTTCTTTGCTATGAAGTCTGCAGACTTGTGCTCACCATTCGGTACATCAATATTGATGAACTCGATCTGGTCCGTGGCGCCTTTTTCGTGCAGTGCGATTCTGACTCTGGCTGGATTGGGGAATGCTGCATAGTCGTAGATTTTCAAGGTTTTGTTCTCTCTATAAATGATGAATGTGGTTGGTTTAAATCTATCTATCACTAGATAGACAAAATAAGTTATAGGAAGTTTCAAATTGGGTCAAGTCGACAAGGCATTATTTGTTATATTTGCGTAAATTAATTTACAAGGTGAGTCAGGCGGTGACAGATAAACGCGAGCGTCTGGAGCAGGCGGCGCTGGGTGCAGTTCAACGCAACGGTCTAAAAGGGCTGAGCTTCAGAGTGCTGGCAGAGGAAATAGGAATCAAGTCTTCCAGCGTCCACTATTACTTCCCCGAAAAATCTGATCTGGCCCGTACCTTAATAAAAAGATACAGCGAAGAGTTTTTCCTGGCGCTTGAAAATATTGAATCAAGGCGGTGGGGACTGGCTCGCAAACTCAAGGCCTTTATAGCCATATTCGAAGAAGTTGCCAGCGATGGTAAGTTGTGTCTTTGCGGTATGATGGCGGCTGAGGTTGAGCAGCTTGATTCTGACAATCGTGACCTACTCAATACGTATTTTCGGGATACCGAGCAATGGCTGATTCGCTTGTTTGATGCGTACCCGGATCAATTAAATACGACACTCAACGCATCGACGTTGGCCAAGAGCTTGTTGTCAGGGCTTGAAGGGGCGCTGTTGCTTGATCGAGTAGTCGGTGATAATCAGAGATTGAAAGCGCAAAGAGAAGTATTTTTAGCCTTTATCAAATAGACACAGATTTATTACTGTGTTGTTCCTGCGTACACACGTGTGTGTGGTAACTTCCTGAAGCCGTAAGTGAGGTTTGCACATGCTCCTGGATCCAACGTTACTTGCTGCTTATTTTGTGATCGCCACTGCTGTTGCTCTTTCACCCGGACCCGATGCCCTGTTTGTAGTCGCCAGTGGTTTACAGCATCGTCGCAAAGGGGCGATAGCGTCTGCGATGGGTATCTGTTGTGGCACGACTCTCCATACCATTGCCGCAGCAATGGGAGTGTCAGCTGTTCTCATGGCGTCACCGGTCGCTTTTGATGTGCTGCGCTTCGGGGGTGTTTTCTACCTGCTTTATTTAGGGCTGCGAGCCATCTATGGCGCGATTAGGAATTCAAGTCCTGCAGCTATGGTGAGTGCTGATCTTGTCGACTATGTTGGCCCGTCAGCGCTGAGCATATTCTATCGTGGATTGGTTACAAATCTGCTAAACCCGAAAGTCGTCATTTTCTATATGGCACTGTTGCCTCAATTCGTCAATATACAGCTGGGTCATGTGGGACTACAGATCCTTTTACTG
>JAYJMJ010268691.1:0-13233 GCA_036873875.1 Laminaria ephemera | reverse complement strand
GTGTTTTCAGTAGTTATTGTTTGTTCTCCATATAGAGAAGTATTTGCAATCCCTTCTACTGAAGTATGAGCAAGATTAGATAAATGTTGAATGACTAAACCAGAATGTGCATCAACATAAAATGTTTCCAATATTGGATGATTGTGGTCTCTCTCATCAGAGATACGAAATTTATAAGCTAGTCTGTAATTACCTGAAACTTTCGGGTAATTCACATCTATAATCACAAGCTCAGGATTTGTTGTATGCCAATGAGTTGCAACAACTTCTCCTCTTTTTGAAAATATAATGTTATCGATGGATTTAATTCCTACCTCTTTAGCCACTTGAGGGGAAACTGAAGGAGTTGTGTTGAGATCTATATTCGGTAAAATAACACCAGTAGATTTTTGGACAAGTCCATCTTTTTGATGCAAAGTATAAGCAGATCCTTGAACAGGAATTCCCATATAACTTTGTTGATATTTTACTCTTTTCCAACCATTATAGTCTTTGATTACTTGCTGTTCTTGAAGATCAGCAGGAGCCATAAGCCCTCATTCCTCATAATAGCCATAAAGGAAACTTTCAACTGTATGTTGCTCCGATTTAAGGTCAATTTTAGAAATAGTTCTGCTTTTTTTGGCTTTAAGTTTTGCAGAACTAGCCTGGCTGAAAGCTAAAGTTGAAACAATAAGAAGACAAAAAAGTAGTATTGCTTTTCTCATATGGGAGTAAATTTTGAAGAAAGTGGTTAATAATATTTCTAAGTTAAGGTTTTTCTTGCTTTATGGGGCGAAAAATGGCTGTTTTTAACGAGAAAGCGACATTTGAAAATAGTCTATAAATAAATGGCTAAGGTCTTTACAGATTAAGTTTTTTATTATAAATTTGTGCACAATTTGGAACCGAACGCGATTAAAAACGTTTTATATCCAAATAGACCTATGGTGTAATGGTAACACACCTGTTTTTGGTACAGGCATTCAAGGTTCGAGTCCTTGTAGGTCAACTTTTAAAAACTAAACCCTTGTAATTCAGTGAATTACAAGGGTTTAGTTTTTTTCACTAACATTCTGTATTTCCTTTTCAGTATTACTAAGCTGCTTCCGCTCTCAACAAATCCATATTTCTTATTAACAATCTTCGTCTATTGAAGGTAAGAATGTTTTTATTCCGTAGATCATTTAGCACTGTGGTAACTGTTTGTCGAGAAGTCGCGGTCAAATTTGCTATTTCTTGGTGGGTGAAAAATTTTCGGACTAGCATTTCGTATCCGACTCGTTGACCTCGTTTTGATATTAACTTTTCTAAAAATTCCACAATCCGAATTCTTGAAGATTTGAAAATTAAAGACGTTAATCTGCTTTCCATTTCAACCAATTCATTCGCCATAACCCGCATTAGGTATAGCCCAATATTCGCATGGTTACGCATCAGCAATTGTATTGCATCCTTCGCAAGGATGTAAACTTCTGAATCTTCCATTGCAATGCAGTAATCTGAGTGAGTCCTTTCCTCCATAAATGCAAATGCACCAAATAGCTCGCCTTTAATCGCTACCTTTTTGATAATTTCTTTATTGTCACTTCCTTCTGTTCCAATTTTCACTCTTCCTTCTTTTACAATAAATATATAATTCGCTTTTCTATCTGGCATATAGATATATTCATTCTTAGAAAATTGCTTTACCTGATACTGTAATTCGTTTTTGTCTTCTTGATTAAGAATATCAAGGAGATTTAGCTCCGGATTTGAAGATAAAGTAGTCATAGAGATATTGTTTTGAGATATTTTGAGTAATAAATAGTGATCCAACTCATTAGTACAAAGATAAAGGCGAAGTGTAACAAAATGATCACAAGAAGTTTCTAAATGTATTGCAGCAGAAAAGAAATTTATTATTATACTTTTGGTCTAAGACTACGTCTAAAGTACCTCTTCTTGTTACTTTTACGTCTTATTAGACGTGGTATCTATGGTATCCCCAAGAATTGGCTTCGTCAAATCTTGTATCAACTATACTTATTTTTCATCAAAAAAATTCATCATGAAAAGATTGTCAATTTTACTTTTCGCCTCCTTATTTTTCCTTCCCTCTTGCGGAACGATGAAACAATTAGGATTAGCGCCTTCTTCTTTTGAAACCATTTCTGCGGTTCGAGAAGTTTTAAACGGAAGTGCTTTTAGAGCGATCAGTACTTTACAAAAGCTGAATAAAAGCGGTATCGCTGGATTACTACCTGACGAATTACAGCCGGTGTTAGGTACCATGAAAACACTCGGATTAGGAAAAGAAATAGATGTAATCACTAAGCAAATTGGAAATATCTCTGGAAAAGTGGCAAGTGAAAGTGGAGGGATCATGAAAGATGCCATTAAAGAGGTGAAATTTGATGACGCAGTGGCCATTGTTTTAGGTGGAGAAAATGCAGCGACTCAAGTTTTAAAACAAGCAATGTATGGTTCTGTCAAAAAAAGATATAGCTCTCAATTAGATTCTGAGCTTGCCAAAACAGATGCCCTTCAATATTGGCCAATGGCAGCCGGTGCCTACAACTTATTTGCTAAAAAGAAAGTAGATGGTAAATTATCTGATTTCATCGCAGAACGGTCCGTAGATGCCTTATTCTTGACTATGGGAAAGGAAGAATCTAAGATTCGGAAAGATCCTAAAGCCTTAGGTAAGAATGTAGTAACGAAGGTCTTTGATTATTACGCGAAGAAGAAAAAGTAACTTATAGAATCAAAAGATCCGGGCCTGACCAGTAGGCGCAGCGAAAGCGATGTGATTTTTTTGCAAAAAAAAAGGACTTCGCTTTCGCGAAGTCCTTCTGGGCGCCCCTTCAAGGACTCGAACCTTGGACCTACGGATTAACAGTCCGGCGCTCTAACCAGCTGAGCTAAAGGGGCTTTTTGTTTAAAAAAAGAAAAGCTCTTTCTTCAAAGAGCGCGACAAAGTTATTACTCTTTTTGGTAATGTGCAAGAGGAAAAGCTTTTTTTATTAAAATTTATTTTTTTGAAGAGATATTTCCTCGTTTTAAGACCTGCATTTCAGCATTTTTTGCTTGAAATTTTTGCTTTAATAGTGCAACGCCCTTCTCCATTTGAATTTCTCCACAAGTAAACATATCTACCGCAGCATATTCATGCTCCGGCCAAGTATGAATGGTCAGATGACTTTCTTTGATTACTACGACTCCAGAAACGCCTAAGGGTGAAAAATGATGAAAAGTGCTCTCTACTATCGTGGCTCCCATCACTACAGCAGCTTCTTTCATATATTTCTCAATCAATTGAGGATCGCTCAATAAATCGGCAGGACACTGATAAAGCTCCAAAATAATATGTTTGCCAAGGTAATTCATAGCTCCTACTTCGTTTCGTTATTTGTTTGGTTCAAAAAGACTTAGTTATGGCTCAAAAATAAATTTACATTTTAAAGCCAATCTTTTGTTCTTCCTAATGCTTTTTATCCTTTCTCCATTTTTCCCAATCTTCCAAAAAATAGGTAAGCAGCGCAGGTTGATCTAAACGATTGATGGATAGATTGCCAGGATTGGCAATATCCTGCTCAAAATAAAACATTTTCTCAACAACCGTACTATCTAAATATCGACAAGGTAAATTCGATTGAAAATTCTGAGGATTAATTGAATGAGAAGAAGCTAATAAAAAACCCCAATCCCCAAACGAAGGGACATAGGTATGATAAGGATGAACTTCTCCAAAACCACTTGCCAATAAACTCTCATAAATACACCAATAAGCGCGACGTGTGTGAAAAGGGCCCGTAGATTGCGTCGCAAAAATTCCATATGCCGATAATCGATCTTTTACCAACTTAAAAAAAGCAGTGCTATATAACCGCGCCACTGATTCATTCGCTGGATCTGGGAGATCTGCTAAAATCACATCATATTTTTGAATGCTATTCTTTAAAAAGACCATGGCATCGTCTGCCACCAATGTTACTTTGGGATGATGGAGTGCGTCTTCATTGACCGCTCGAACATGAGGATTGTCTTTTCCTAAGGCAAAAACAGCGGGATCTAAATCAACAATTGTGATTTGTTCAACGGCTGGATCTTTCAAAATTTCACGGGCGAGTAAACCTTCTCCTCCTCCCAAAATCAAAACTGTTTTTTTAAATGGAGCTGCTTCCAATGGGATGAGCGCCAGTGATTCGTGATACCGATATTCATCAATTGAGGAGAATTGAATAATTCGATTGATATATAATCGGACATCCGATTTATTTTTTGTGAGTACTAATTTTTGATAAGGTGATTGTTTGGTGTAGACAATTTGGCTCGTATAAAAACTGTCTTCCCAATGATTGAGCAACTGCGTAGAATAGCGTGCTAAAATTCCAAAAAACAAAATACATCCAACTGCAGCAAATTGTATCCAAGGCTTTTGTTTGACTTCTAAGTGTTTTGTAAAAAAACGATAGATAAATAATCCAAGTGCAATGTTTACAATTCCAAATATGATGGACGTTAAGAACGTCCCAACAAAGGGAACTAATAAAAATGGAAACAACAAGGTAGCGATCAAGGCTCCAATATAATCCAAACTTAAAACGTAGGCTAAATTAGATCGAAGTGGATAAAATTTCTTTAAAATTCTGATTAAAAGAGGAATCTCAAATCCGGTTAACATACCGATTAAAAAGGTTAAACCAAACATGATAAACTGATATTCACCAGTGCTCAATCGATCAAAAGTAAAATACAAAATCGGTACACTCGCCCCTCCAATCAATCCTAATAAGATTTCAACTTTTACAAACCAATCCAATAAATCATCTGGGATAAATTTTGTTAGATAAGATCCTACTCCCATTGCTGCCATATAGATTCCAATGGTCAACGAAAATTGTTTTACACTATCTCCCAGAAAATAGGAAGATGTCGTACTGATCAACAATTCGTAAATAATGGAGCACAATCCAGCAATAAAAACGGTAAGAAAAAAAACGATATGCTCTGTCCTAGTCTCTTGGTCTTTCATCATAGTAATTCTAAATCTGATCTTTGATACACGTTATCACCTCTTTTCGATCTTTTTATTTTCCAAAATTGGATAGCTGTTGCTCGTTTTTTATCTGGATTATCTTTTATGAAATCTCTTATATATCTGTTGTATTCAAACTGAGGCGCAATCTCTTTTGGAGCTTGATTGTTTTTAGCAATTAATTTTAAGCGCTTCCATTCCTTGATTGCATCTTCGAGTGTTTGGCCTATGTTATTCTTCATCCAATTCATGAATTTAACATTAAATTTGAAAGAGGATCCTAATTGTTCTTCAAAAAAATATCGTACATTTTCTGTGTTTTTATAACTATCCGTTATAATCGTTTTTAATGATAATTTTTCGGTACTCCAGTTGAATTTGGAACTGGATTTAATCGCTTGTCTTACCTTATTTTTTTTCTTGCCTGTTTTAAGATAATGCTCAATTCTGCTTGATAATTCTATTTTACTACCTTGCTTAGCCAAACCTTCAGATCTACAAAATTGAACCAATTCATCTTTTAACCAATAAAACGCTTTGAAGTCATTGATTGAAATGGTTTTATCTAACTTAGGTCTTTTATCATCTTTTTCATCTTCATCCATAGCTTCCTAGTTTAGAATAATTCTCTTGGACATCTTTAAAAAACATCAGAAAAATTCGTTTTTAAATGACTGAAAATTTGTTCCGGTACCTTATTTAGGTCTGTCGTTTTTTCTAAACAAATAGAAATATGTCCCGTCGGTATTGATTTTACTAATTGGTAAAAATTACCATATGCAACAATCAGATGCTTGAGTCCACCACAATCAATATTACCTCTTTGCGTAGCTAATGTTAGTAACGTTGGATTAACCAATAACTCTTCAAACCGATCGGTTTCTCCAGCAGAGGCACCTTCTATTTCTTGAGAACGTTGTCGATAAACTAAATCCTCATTACTATAAATGGCGACATATCTAATATTGCTAGAAAAATCGAAGAGGGCTTCAATAATTTTTAGTTTTAGCATGCTTTTACTTCTATCATTAAAAATGAGCTGTAAAAATAATGCGAATTTAGTAATAGTCAAACCATAAACTGTTTTTTGCAAACTTCCAAATGAAATAAACATTGCTCTTACTAAGTAATAATCAAACAATAACTTATCGATTTATGACAAATAAAATTAAGCCAATTCTGCGTTAAAAATACTCGTCAGCCAAAAGGATGCCTGCGTTTTTTGCCTTGCTTTGACTCAATTTTATACTGTCAAAATGCAACACTTATTTTTTGACCATTACTAAGTTTCCAGATTTTTACCAATAATCCAAAAAGGGGATTATCTTTGTTAAGACAACCCATCTATTCACAACAAAAAAAAATAATTATGTCAACAGGCCAAATGCTTAAATATGGTTTTTATGCCATTATCGGAATATTCGTTCTATTTAGCCTTTTTTCAGATGGTGATGATTCATCAGAAACGGTAACGGAAGAAATTGAAATCCCAACAGAAGGATTGGTTACCGTTGTTGAAGAGGTAGAAACTGATCTTTTTAAAATTGCAGATGAAGTAACCATTCCTGATACGTCAGAAAGTTTGATTATTGCTAATTATATGGATGAAACATCCGACACTTTTACTTTAGCACAAGCTCGCTTAGTCTCCGTCAACGGTACCAATGATCGATCTAGCTCTGTCGTTAGAGCTGCGTCACTTGGATTTTTTGGTTATATGATGCTAGGACGAACTTATGGAAGACGACCTTCAGCTGGCGCTTACAAAAATGCTCAAACGCATAATCGAGTAAGCAAAGGAACAGGGTCTAGATTAAAACAAACCGCAAAACGAACAACTCGTACTCGACCAGGTGGAAAATCTGGGTTTGGAAGTAAGAGTAGTGGTAGTCGCTCAACAAGATCATACGGTGGATAAAAGATTAATAAAAGTCGAACCATTAAATTTTGCAACGCTTGAAGATGCAGAATTGGAATGGTTTGCCACAGAAGAAAATAAAGATTACCTGATTGATGAATTTGTTTTAATTCATCAATCAGAAGCCGATTCCTTTCGGGAAGCATCTGCGAAATTGTATCAATTGGCAATTGACGCCGCGTTTCATGTTGCTTCTCAAAAGGAATGGAAAGCAATGGGCGTTCCAGTCGAGGCAATCGAGTTGGTTCGATATTCTTTAAAAGAAGAGTTAGGATTACATCTCGTAGGTCGCTTTGATTTCGCAGGTGGTTTGGATGATGTCAATATTAAGTTGATTGAATTCAATGCGGATACTTGCTCTTTAATGCCTGAAACAGAAATCATTCAAGAAAATCATTGGGAACAAGAAAAAGCGTTTTTACCAGGAAGCCCTTATAACCCATTGCAAGAAAGTTTGATGGCTCGATTCAAACATATCCTCAATCGTTACCCAGATAAAGAACGGACGCTTTTGATTTCTACATTGGGGCATGAAGAAGATTGGCTCAATGCGGAAATAATTGATGATGCGGCAAGAGCTGCTGGATTTGAAGTTGTGCAGTGTGCGCCCTTAGATCAGGTAATATTTTCGGCAGATGAAGGCATTTATCTTGAAATAGAAACGGATGAATATCACCGTTTTGATTTTTGGTATAAATTTATTCCTTGGGATTTTATTATCAATGAAGAACGCGAATTGTTTGGAATTCTAGACTCGATCATTCGTAATGAATTAGCAGTGGTGCTTAATCCTGCCTATACGATGCTTTTACAATCAAAAGCATTATTGAAATTTATGTATGACTTGTCTCCAGAGAATCCTTATCTTTTGAAAGCATCGCTAGAAGAAGAAGATTTTCCGGATCGTAAATTTGTTGGGAAACCAATATATGGTCGAATGGGGGAGAATATTACGTTCTATGATGGTGGCGATCAACCAACTTATGAAACAGAAGGTGATTATGGAGAGTCGACTTATATGTATCAAGAATTAGCTCCATTCAACATCGACTTGGAAGGTCATCGTTACCAACCAAGCGTTTTCTGGACTGGCGAACCTGCTGGTATTTGTATTCGAAGACAAGATGATTTAGTCATTGACGATGACGCGGAATTTGTGGGACATATCGTGCAGGACGACTGATTTAGTTAAAGAAAAATTTTCAATTGAAATGGAGATAAAACCTAAATAATGTAAAAACGCATTTAGTTTTTTATCTCCATTTCAATTTTTATTATTATGAAGTTGTTTAGAGTTTTGTGGCGAAATTGATTGTAAGTGCTTGGAATTCAAGATGAAGCTAATCTATTTTTTCGTAGCCAAAGCTACGGGAAACATAAATAGCTGAAATATTGGATTTCAATGACTTGCAAGCAAATCGTCAAAATAACTTTAAACACTTCTATACCAAAACCTCAAAATCAATGAAAACCCTAACCTTACTCAGGATAGCACTCGCTATCCTATTCGCCACTTTTTCTTTGCCTATTATTGCACAAAGCGTTGATGTAAAACTAGAGAAACAGGAAAAAAAATACCTCAAAGAAAAAGCAAAATTAGAGAATTTAAGATTTGATTGGATCAAAGAACAGCTTAAAAAAGCTGGGCTTCCAAAACTAAAAGATTCCAAACTTAAATCAAACTCAGAACTCGTTTCCCACAATGCATTTATGTTGGATTACAATGAATCACATGAACAAGCAAATTGGGTGATGCATATGATTTTGCCACAAGTTTTTGAATTCTGTGCCGAACGAACAGAAGACTTCCGAAAAGACGAAACTGTAAAAACAGGATCTGCTGATGAATTTTTCTATTCTGGTTTGAAAAAAAATAAAACGGATCGAGGACATCTTGCTCCAGCAGCAGATTTGCGTTGGTCAGAAAGAGCGGTCTCTAGTTCTTTTTATTATTCTAATATGTCGCCACAAAGTAGTAAACTCAATCAAGGTAGATGGGCCGATTTAGAAAAGTTTATGCGCGCTTATGTTCAATTTTATGAAAATGATCCAATCATCATCGTCTCCGGTCCCATTTTAAAAGATCTTAATACAGGAAAAGTCCCTAAATTAAATAATGTAGCCGAAGGAGTAAGTGTACCAAAACGATATTTTAAAATCGCATTAGATCTAAAACGAAAAAGAGCCATTGGATTCGTAATGGATCAAAAAACGTCCAAAAGAAAGTCATGGAAAACCTTGATGAAATCTGTAGACGAAATCGAAGCATTAACTGGAATTGATTTTTTTGCGAAGCAAAGTAAAAAAATAGAAGATAATTTAGAAAAACAAAAAGATCTCTCTGCATGGGATGTTTTCACTAAACTCAAATCCACCTCCCCAGTTCCAGTCAGTCAATTAAAAAAAGGCGTCTTAAATACCAAGCAACTTAAAAGTAAAGCAAGCTCATTAGCTACTCAAAAGGTAAAAGTAATCGGTAAAGTCTTGAGTGGAAGTCTTGACCCCAATGGTGGATACGTCAATCTAATTTTAGACACGACTACAAATCCAGTAAGGATCCGAATCAACAAAGAAGCTTTAAATGATTTTAGTTATAAACCAGAAAAAGAATTAAGAGGAGCATTGGTAACCGCAACGGGAATAGTTGATGTTAAAAAGTCTTTTGGAAAAACTTATATTTATGTCGTGATTGAAAAATCTTCTGATTTAAATGTTAAATTTTAGATCAAAGCTATTGTATAGATCTTTTAATATTAATTTTGTTGAATGAAAATTGAAAAAGCGATTCATCAAACTAAACCATTTCGGAATAACTACCAAAAAGCAATCGTTAACTTACTATTCACTAATAGTTGGCTCTTGGAAAGGCAAAAAACCTTTTTCAATACCTATGACATCACTGGAAAACAGTATAACGTATTGCGGATTTTAAAAGGTGCTGGAAAGCCGATTTCAACTTCTGCTATCCGAGCACGTCTAATCGATAAAATGTCAGATGCTTCAAGAGTCGTAGATCGCTTGTATAAAAAAGGATTAGTTGGAAAAAACACTTGCGCTACGGATAAACGACTAGTCGATGTTTTTTTGACCGAACAAGGAATGGAACTGCTTCAAAAAATTGATAAAAAAAGTGATGAGATCGATCAAGTATTCAATCAATTAACGCCCAAAGAAGCGGCACAACTAAATACTTTACTAGATAAAATTCGCTCTAGCAAATAAGTTAGACGAGTTGATTTTAGGAATGGTTTAATAGAAAAAAGGGAAGCGATATAAACAGTTTCCCTTTTTTCATTTCGAATATGTAACATTTTACTATCTTCCGATTGAAAATAAATAGTTATATGATCATTATCTATTGCATATAAAGCACCTTTCACAAATAAAACATCTTCTACTTCGAAACGATAATCAACTATGAATTCATCTATCAAGAAATCTATTTT
This sequence comes from Laminaria ephemera, assembly GCA_036873875.1. Classification (NCBI taxonomy): domain Eukaryota; class Phaeophyceae; order Laminariales; family Laminariaceae; genus Laminaria; species Laminaria ephemera. The sequence continues at coordinate 2,870 of JAYJMJ010268691.1, read as the reverse complement.
TGGCAAATTGAAAGATGGTCAAACCATTGATCTTTATACTTTAAGCAATCAAAACGGAATGGTCGCAGCGCTTACTTCTTTTGGTGCTATACTAGTAAAATTATTGGTTCCTGACAAAAACGGACAGATAGAAGATGTGGTCTTAGGATATGACTCATTGGAGGAGTATGTGAATGATCAACAAAGTTTTGGAGCAACCGTAGGCCGATATGCGAATCGAATTGAAAAAGGAAATTTGACGATTGATGGAAAACAATACCAACTTGCAATCAATAATGGATCGAATCATCTTCATGGCGGTTTAGTTGGGTTTTCAAAAAAGGTATGGGATGCGAAACCGGTAAGTACAAAAAATGGTGTGGCCGTGGCTTTTACTTATTTTAGCAAAAATGGCGAAGAAAATTATCCAGGAAATCTCAAGGTAACCGTTACCTATCGACTAACGAATCAAAACGAATTGTCAATTGATTATGTCGCAACTACAGATCAAACAACCGTTGTTAACTTAACCCACCATTCCTATTTTAATTTAAATGGAAATGCAGCCGAAGATATTCTTAATCATCAGCTAATGTTGAATGCCGATCACACAACAACAACAAATGACGATGGTTTGATTCCCACAGGAGCCTTAGCTTCCGTAGCAAACACCCCTTTCGATTTTCGAAAACCAATGGCCATCGGTGATCGAATTAATGAGGATAATGAACAACTAAAATTTGGAAATGATGGATACGATCACAACTGGGTCATCAATGATTGGGATCAATCCCTGCGATTAGCCGCTACATTATATGCTCCTAACAGTGGGCGATTTATGGAAACTTTGACTACAGAACCTGGCATCCAAGTGTATACTGCGAATTGGTTGGATTCAACAATGATTGGCAAAGAAGGAAAACCTTTTAAAGCGCGTCAAGCAGTGTGCCTTGAAACACAACACTTTCCAGATTCACCAAATAAATCAGATTTTCCGTCAACCTTACTTGAACCTGGAAAAAAATATTTCCACCAAACGATCTATCGATTTTCGATAAAAGAAGAAATTACTTAGGTTAGGATCAATAAAAAAATTACGGATTCCTTGTCTCTAATTTTTTTCTTTTTAGCCCAAACTTTGGTATTTGTCCATGAATAAATAATACACCGAATAATAATAATCCCGCTGCCAACAAGGATTGTACACTGATCAATTCGTGATTCAACCACCAACCTAATAATAAGGCAACCACTGGATTGACATAAGTCGATGTTACAATTTTGGTTGGAGAAATTTTTGTCAACAAATAATTAAAAGCAGTAAAGGCGATAATAGAACCAAAGACAATGAGATATAAAAGAGACCATAAGACTTTTGGAGTTATCAATGTTGAGTCGAACGTTTTATAATCTCCAAGAAGGGTACTAATGAATAATAATATAATGCCGCCGGATAACATTTGTAATGCAGCACTTTGAAATATGGAACTAGGTAAATTAGCATCTACGATCCAAATCGAAATATAGCCCCATCCTAAGATAGCAACCAATATCGCCGCAACGCCCATTAAGAATTGCGGATTCGCTACCAAATGTGGCTGTCCTACTAAAAGCCCCATACCAATGATTCCTAATAAAATTCCAACCCAACTATTCCACTTTGGGCGTTCTTGTTTCAATCTCCACATCATCAATGCAACGACTAGCGGTTCAAAGGCGACCACTAATGCCGTCATACCAGAATCCACAAATTGTAAAGCCCAAACCACCATTCCATTTCCAACTGCAAACAGCATAAATCCCGCAAAAAAAGTATTTTTAAGCTGTGCTAATGTCACTTTCTCCGCGCCGAAAAGCAAACCTAATAAAAACATTAAACCACCTGCTATGATAAATCGTACACTCGCTAATAGGAAAGGAGGAAAACCCTCAAGCGCCCAAGCGTTCGCCAAATAGGTGGAGCCCCAAACAAAATAAATGATAATAAAGGAGAAGCCAATCAGCCAGAAATCAGGGTTTTGTCTTGTCATGATGGTTTTGTTGGAATCGTTGAATTTATCTCAAACAGTTAAAAGGTCTATTTTGTTTCGGTTATAAATCTTATTTTTAATTCCGAACTCCCATTAATATATTTACAAGAAGTTGTTTTACAATCAAAATTATTACTTTGGAAAACCTTCCACTTATCTTAGAAATTATTGCGGCATTGGCCGGACTCACTTGTGTGCTTCTACAAACACGTGAAAATGTATTAGCGTGGCCTTTTGGTATTCTTTCTGTTGCATTATACGCTTATATTTTTAGGGAGCATAGTCTTTACTCAGATATGATTCTTAATGCCATTTTTGTTATTTTAAATATCTATGGTTGGTGGAATTGGGTACAAAGAGGGCAACAGGAAGAGACATTGAAAGTGACGCGTCTTCAATGGCAAGAAATTCTTGGATGGGGTTTATTAATCCTCATAGGAACCGGTGGCTGGGGTTATATCATGGATACCAAAACAGATGCGGCTTTTGCTTACGGCGATGCTTTTACTACTGTTGCTAGTCTAGTTGCTCAATTTCTACTCGCTCGCAAAGTCCTTGAAAATTGGCCTTTATGGATTATCGTCAATATCGTTGCCATTTATATTTATAGTCAAAAAGAATTGTACATCACCTCTGGTCTTTTCTCTGCTTATCTGATCCTTTGCATCATTGGTTATCTCTCTTGGCAAAAAGTTTTAAAAACACAAGAAGCCTAATACCTAGTTTAGGGCTTTCTCATAAAAAAAATCTTTGCGAACCTTTGCGTTTTACTTTGCGAAATAGCTTCACAGATATAAATTATATCGCAAAGGTCGCTAAGAAGACGCAAAGTCACGCGAAGTTTTCACTTACATTTAAGAC
>JAYJMJ010268681.1:0-13233 GCA_036873875.1 Laminaria ephemera | reverse complement strand
TTTACCTTCCTCCTGTGTGACCCCGGCTGGTGCGTCAAACATCTGACTGGCGCACAGAATAAATGGGATGAAAAAAACACACACAAGTGTGAACAATGGTGAATAAAATTTGCACGTGCGGCTATTTCGGAAGAAAGGCATCAGCCCATCTCCCCCCGCTACCGCCTACAACAACGTAACACATCGTCGTCAAAACAGCAGAAGAAAATCAATATGGGATTTAGCCTGAAGGCTAGCCCCAGCCCACTCCCACAACCGCCTGCAACAGCTAAACAAAAAAAACACATGCCATGGAAACGAGAACCGTTGTTTCCGTACCGCGAAACACATGCGAGATGTGTACAAGATCAGGGCTAGGCCACCCCCCCGGTATCGTCAAATCAGTCAAGCGCGTCGTCATGGAAACAAGAGGCGCAAATTACGTTAAAATCGGGAACGAGCCTGACACACAGGGGATAGCTCACGTCCCGACCGCCAAAAACAATAAAACAACTCGACACCGATACAGCCAAACAAATGGTGGTTACCAGAAGAATACGTACGAAATCCACTGCAATATCACGCCCCCGCCGTCTCTAAATATCACACATTGTCATCGAAACAAGAGAGTTGAATTGCGGTAAACGCCGGGTCAAACTGAATTAGCACGAGTAAGGGATCGAGAATTGGCGTCTGCTGTAAGTGTGCGACGATGCTGGCAGTAGGAGCCTTGGGTCTCGATAACAAGGGGAAATTACCAGATTTTAGACCGGAGGTCGTAGTATTTATCACTTTCTGTTCGCAACATTATGCAGCAAGCCCACGTCCAGTCCGTGCTGTGCCCTGAGTTAAGAGCTTACGCAGTAATTGTGCATGTGCAATATTTATGAGCGTTGCCCAAATCACTCTTAAGTATATTTCATTTGTTCTTGCCATGGTCATCAGGTCCGCAACGATCAGCTCCACTCCTAGGATAGTTTGCGTTCAGCAGGCCTTCCCAATACGCCCTCGACATAGATGTTGTCCCCCCTCCCCGGTACGTTCCTTATTTTGTATCGTGTAGAGGATTCAACATTGACGCTGCTCGTCAAATACCATATAATAGATTAAGTTGCCAACAATTATGACATCATGGTGGGAAACACGCGGTCACTCACATCGGCGACTATGGCGCTGGCGATGTGTTCCGGCAGATTGAAGTCCCTCAGCGCTGCAGGAATTTGTTCGGAAAATGTGATGACAGCGATGCACGTCAGGTTAGCATCGTAGAGATGTATCTGGCTGTCTACTTTGTCGGAGCAGCAAGCAAAGGAAGTATTTGACTGTCAATACTGTACCCTGAAAACAAATCAAATACATACTTCGCGGTGGGCAAAACCTGAAACGCATGCCGATCTACCTACCGGATCACTGCGACCGGTCAAGGAAGAAAAGGGTATCGTTGGATTTCCGAGGTATCGCTGCGTCAGTTGGTATCGTGACGCATGCTACGGCAGGGTGCACCTACGGTTTCGGGAGCTCCTCGCTTATGAAGCATGTTTCACCGCATCGAAACATTGACTACGAGGAGATATTAAAGTGCGACCAAATCAACAATCCGACGGCCTTAGTATATCCTGAGCTATGTTTGTAGAAAGGCGTGCTACGATAGAGGTAGCACTTCTTGGCGTTGTTGCATCTGAATGGCGGGGCTCGTCAACCCAAATTCGTTGAGATGTCATTCTTGTTTTGCAATATGATTTTTAAGTATACCTAGGCTATGGGGTTGTTCATCTGGGTGAACTTGTAGCTTACTCAAAATCAGTTTGTGGGTGAAGTACAGATCTCCTCACATGAGGAACCTCACAAAACAACGATATTAGGTTGCTCCTCGGTTGATTAGCTCCGCCAATCAAAAACGGTTTGTGATAAGGTGGTACTCCTATCGTTGCAAGCCTCTCGTCAGTTGCAGTGAGACGTACCAGGAGCAGTGCAGTACGTTGATCCCCCGGAAGCAACCAACCCGTCGGCGCATGCTATGCAGGGCGGTAAGCCTTCTGCGCCGTACGAATTTCGCGGGCACGTTCCTGAACGTACATGCGGCAGAAGGGGGGGCGATTGGGCATACCATCATATCGCACGAGCAGTTTAGGTAACCTGAATAGGAAGTAGATCACCCGCAAAAAGACTTTTGTGTTTTCTAGGGTTACCTCTTTCACCACCGCAAAATGTTAAACCAGACTATATCCAAGTGATGTGGCCTCGAAGACAAGGGTGCACTTCCAAAGTAGTTATTCAATCATGTGTGGGCTTGGTCTGCGAAAGGCCAATAGGGCTCGCCACGTTATGTGCTGTCGCATATTGTGTTTTTGTGTCGGGAAGCACCACGCCTTCGGGCGGAAGACGGGGACTTCCCACGTTTAGAAATCATCCCAACGTCGCCAACATCGTAGTTATCGTCCGGCGGCGGGAAGACTAACGCTTAGAACAAACTCTGATATGAACCAATATGTCTCAGGTCGAGCGCAACTCATTTTTTCCGATTGGGGAAATAAAAAAAGTTGAAGAAAGGTTCTCTTGTATGCAGTGTATTTTGCTTCGAGCACGGTACGGTTATTCATTGGCGCACCCACGCAGCTGCCTGAAAGAAAAGCCCGGTGCACGCCCAGCTAACGCAACGTTGAACACGTGCTACTTACTACCCTGGTATTACATCAATAGACACATGATACGGCAGGGGCAAACTCTAGGTTTCTGAGGGTCCTCATCTGAGCAGCGTTACCTGTAGCTCACCAAGTAACTGATCTCCGAGACACGTATTCATGCCTGACTGGAAAAAGAATCCCACGGAATAGGTAATTGAAATATCAATATTTATATGCCACAGATAGATTAAACCCTATACCAGGCAGTACCTCAGTTGAGGGGTCCCGTCAGGCAGAAATAGCTTGCCTACAAAAATACTTCCCCTGTCTCAGCACTATCTCAGCACACGACAGCAGCCCGCCTCGACAATATCATCTTCGGTTGGAATTCGAATGAAAACTTGCAGACCAGTACCAAAACACCGCGCTAATCACTCGGTTTTCATTAATCATAATGTGCTCCATCTACCCCGGGAAGACAGCTGTGGCACACCGCTAAGCGGCGTGAGATGTTTCCCCGTCAGGACTTCAAGCCGAAGAATATATTGAACGAAAGAGCTGATCACAGAATCGGTAGACATGAAGAAGCCAGGGCGGCGGAGTTAGGGCGCACGTCAGGTGCGCTTCCGGAGGCCACGAAGGATACGTGCGAAGCATGATGATGACTTTAAGGTTTCACGCTCATAATAGGAAGTAAATGTACTATTATCTCACTTTACTTGTCGACGTTTCGGTCGGTACACCTGGGTCCCACAGAGGTGAATATATCGCAGTGCCGACTCACCGTACGCGTCGATTGTACAATCGCTCTCGGCGTAGGCGGACACCGTGGCAGTGAACCTCTCCGTTTCCTCTTGAAATTCGGAGAACACGCCCCCTGCGACCCACAACAGTTCGCCACCAGAACGAGCGGTAATTGTCCATATTGCTCCCGGGCTTCCCTCTGCCCAAATCTCGTAGTCGCCAAGCACCATGTCATCAACGACAGAAAGACCGTTCAGGGTCAAGTAGGTTTCGGATCCAGGGTCGTCGAGTCCTTCTCCATCACGATTGTCTCCCCAACTGCCAACATCCTGCGACAAAAGTTTGTCACATACGCTGCAGTTGGAAAGCTTCGTGATACACATGTTACGGGACGCATGATTATGTAGCAATTACGGTCATGACCAGTCACTACAGCGTTATTCAACGACCAGCGAAGACGTGTAGCAATACAAGCCTCGCCATAGTGCGCACATTCGACATGTTTCCAAATTTTCTAATTCGGGCACACCCCTTGTCCCGGCAGCCTGAGATATGTGTAGGTATACGAGTACGATGCAGTAGGTATCCTGGAGGTTTGGTTGTACTTCGTCCTATGCAGCAGAAAAGGCGTTTAGAGGTGTGCGCGATAATGCTGAAATAAAAGTAGGGCATGGGATGTTAATGTTAAACTTTCCATGTTGCAGGCAAGACGTTTGGGTCGCTCAAACATATACGTCCGGCCTGGGATCGATTCTCTGTGAACTAAAAAGGTACGCTAACATAGCCGATGCTCCAGTAGGAACAAAAGCCTTCATCTATCAAAACTGAGGCCTTCGCTTTGATTCACGTGTGTCATGTCTTCATCACAAGACACATCAAAATCATGATTTTTGTCACACTAAACCAGCCACAGTGAGTGGTAGCCAAAGTTTGCGAACTCACGCCAAGCTTATTCTCGCCCGAGATGTAAACTTCGACTCCTCCAGGCTCGACCACGCGAAGGTCGAGTCCGTGATAGCTGTTCTCCCAAGAGGCGGTGATCTCGAGCGCAGCCTCGATAGATCCGCTCGGACACTCTTTTGTGCGCAGGCCGCAGCATCAAGTGGGCGAGTTGACGAAATGGAAGGGTACGGGTTGAGGAACTGTGCGTTTGTTTGACGTCACGGCCGGTTCCTTAGTTGGGTGGCGAAGTGAGCAACGTACTGACTTCGTTCTTCTTAACCTCTCAGAGGCCGAGATGTAGCCGCAAAACAAAATACAGTGTGGGCAATTATTTGAATAGGGTGTCGACCATAAGCAAGACGCTGATGGCATGAAAGCACATTGCACAATTAGAGTGGAGAGCGAGATGGTAGTGTTGGATGGCTGGGGGATAGTTTTTTACTATGAGGCAAGCGTAGAAAACCTACTTGTAGCAATTTCTTCCACTGCTGTGCGAGAGCACCAACCGTGCCATACCTGAACTTGAAACCGCTGGAGTTGGTGCCGGCGTGGCGACTGCCACACATAATTCCACATGAAAAAAAAAAACGAGCACATATTTCGAAAGAACAAAGGGAAACGGTAGACGTTAATACGAGTACCAAACGTTGGTGTTATTGCATTGCCAATTGTCGCTATCAGTGTTAGTAGAACGCACCATACTGCTCGTAAACTAGATTATTAATAGTGTCAATGCACAACCGTCGTCAGCAGGTCGCAACCTTGTTTTACATGTGCTGGCAATAACACTTTATTTGGCTTCCAGGCATGAGAACTGGGTATAGAAATAATCATTCACTCATACGTGTAAGTCGACATACGTTAGAGTGGCCGAAAAATCCGGCTGTTGTCCGGCATCAGCAACGTGTAGGCAAGATACGATGTCCAGGAAAGAAGGTTTCCAAACCTGGGAGTATTGCCGGTGTATCAGACGTCACCACGTCTCTTTGTGCAATACGCCACAGCCCTACACCCATCATGGAGATTCCGCTTCCCATCATATACTGGGGATGCAAAACAAGGCGATTCAACCCCCCCGACTACCTATGACTGAATAATCATTCCAACACATTTCCACATGCAAATCACGCTCTTGTTGGTAGGAGATAAGGTGGACTTATGGATGTGTAGTGCCCGTGATCCACACGTCGACATATCGCACTCGAATATGAACCAACGTACGAGCAACATGCCCGTCATCAAACGCTATTGGGGTTTATATATATACATATATCTGGCAGGATATAGCCCGTTGACAACACGTCGTCATATCGCACGCCAAACAATTTAACGTATACATCACATGCCGGTTCACACCCACTGATGTGGCCTCTGAGCCAGTTGGCCACACGTCGTCATACATTACCATAAACCCTGTTAACGTGTGAGTTGCTCGCCAATCTATGCATGCTAAAGCGGCTCATCGGATATAGACCCGTGGGCCACAAGTCATCGTATCGCGCGCGCGAAGACCGTATCTAAGAGAGTGCACTGTCCAGCTCACGGCACGTGGTAGTTTGGTATAGGCTGATCGAAAAATCGCCCCCGCAAGTAGAGGTGGAGTCGCCGGCGCAGAGAGTGGAGCAGCTGCCCTGGCCATGCCGGTCGTAGTCTGTGTTCGTGTCGCGCTCTGTGATATCGCATCCTGCGCACCAGCACCTGGGAGAGTAAACAGATATCGTGGTCGCCGAGTACATTCGAGATGTACATATTGATCCGTGTTAGTACAGGGGTGGGTGGCACTGTTTGGCAGAAACATTTCATGATAGACAAGGCTCCTCGACTGAGGAAGTAATCAGTGCTGTTGGAATGTTGATTGCCTTTGAAGAACTACTCAGTGCTGTCGGAATGTTGACTGTGTTTTGCAAAGATATTCCTTGGATACCTTGGCAGAGAGATTATTCGCCCGGCTTCTGTACAAGCTACTCACAAAGTCACATTGAGGGGGTGGGGTATTGCAAGGCTCCTCAAGCGAGCAGCCTTAGAACACTCGCCTTAGAACACTCGGCATGCCACGGTAGAGGTGCACCCAATTTTCTGAGGCTGTTCACGTGAAGAGCTCTATGCCTCATCTGATGAATAATCCCATGGCCTATTAATAGGTATACAACGAAAGTTATTGCAAAAATATTACGAAATTCGAACGACGTTTGGTCAAGGAGCCCCGTCATTTGGTAAAAGATATTGTCAAAAAGTGCTATCTCTAAAGTAGCACGCGTCATACGTTGGGTCATCTCATTGGTAGCGTGTTCTTACGAATATTTTGTTTATCCCGGGGCGGTTTGACTAGTGAATAGAGCTACTAGACCGCAATGGCTAAACAGAAGGAGCACCGTACGACCCTCGTAACTACCAATGGTCGCGCTCCGCGAGTAGAGTTGGCATGTTGGGCAACTAGGTGCCATCATCTGTGCAACGATACCACTGGAAGGTAACACGATAGCGAGACACAAGGCAGCAAGAGCGACCTTAACATCCAAGGAGGTCAAGAATATTAAACGTCGCATACATTTGGCGTGGAAAACGTCCACCGTGACACTCACTCGTTGCCCTGTTGCAGCCCATAAAAGTATCTGCTCGTTTCCGCGCAGGCCGCAGCACAATCCTTAGGGGACACAGGATCGCAAACGAAAATGAGGTTGGGAAGCATTACATAATCGTTAGGGCGACAGTGGCCAACCGATCATCGCTCCCCGAAAAACAATACCAGTACGAGTGATCGCGAATTAAACGTTTACACAGCGGTGAAATATTGGAAGTCGTGTAGAGCTGGCCGAACCAGATTGTACATGTTCTGACTAGGACGCTTATCACACGGAAACGTATCCAATTTCAATAAATCAACCAACACAACAAAGCTTATGACACTCTACTTTCTATCCTGCTGCGCATTTCACGGCACTCATGGCAACCAAAACTATGTAAGACCTTTCGTACTAGAATAATGTAGCAGAATAACCAAGTAAACACTCACAGCTGGAGTCATCGCATCGTCGATGATGACAGTGGATAGAACACGGTCGGCGACCAGGTCGTTGTAGCACCCTACGTAGTCGTCGCTTGTCGGGGCCACACCAGGGGAAGACACTTCGACGTCGTAGTCGGTCATCAGCTGAACCTACGGGCATTCGCGTTGGAGATGGGACGCGAAGCATCAACACGTGCAATAGAAAGTCCAAAAGGCGCATATTCCGGAGTCCTTCTGGGCGTGTTTGTGTCTATGCCGGAAATTAAAGCCTATAACAATACGACGAGGTCCTTTCGTTTGGACACGGTGGGGGGCGTTGTCATGGAAATGTACACTCCAAGAACGGCTACGTCAGGTCGTCTGGTAATGGAAAAACTTTAATGTTTTTGCTAAAACCAAGTACTGCACCGTGTCAATCGTCACGGCCAAGTACCGCACCGTGTCAGTCGTCACGGCTAAGTACGGCACCGTGTCAATCGTCACGGCTACAGCGAGATGGAAGGAGGCACGGAGGGCGCAAAGTTTAAACACAATGGAAAATAATCAAAGCTTCACAATACATTGAGTTTAGCGGACGCATTTTCACGTCGTTTGTACTACAATCACTAGTAACAGGCACTCACAAAAGTACGGCATGCAGTACCTTTGCGATAAGATAACATGTGTGGGGGAACGAAGTGTATTACAGTACACTTTGTTTGGACACGTGCAACGATAGAGGTGTCACTGTTTGGCTATTCTTTTGGTTTTGAATGACGGGGCTCCTTATCACAAACTTGTCGGAATGCCATTGTTGGTTTGGAATGTGCTTTGCTACAATAAAAAAGGCCCTGTGTTTGTTCATTGGGTTGCACTTTGGGTTTGCTCAAAATCGATTTTTGGGTAAGGTATAGAGCTCTTCCAGTGAGGAGCCTCAGCACGAAATGGAGGACCTCTACTGCAGCATGCGTCTTTGGTCCGTAACAAAGCTAGTCAAACGTTGTGTAGTACGGTGTCAAGGATGTGAAGGATAACTAACAAACACTGGGTGCCTGCCATCGCTAGTTGCAGAGACATCGCCAATAACGACTGTAGCACGGGCACCACCAACGACAAGCTGGACTCTTCCGCTCTACCGTGAGGGGAACAACTTGCCGAACCTTCATGTGACAAGAAGTAGAGCAGTATACATGAAACCTACTATAATCTCGAGCGCTACAAGAGAAGGAGAACAGCTGCACGGTGCGCACATCTACGAGAAAAAATAAAGGGAGTTGTTCAACCGTTGGAGTTTGTGTAAAACGTGATTATTGTCAAACATAGTTCAGCGGCATGGACCAGCTGCCCTGTTGAATATTGCTGTGTACCAGGTAGGCTCTACTGTTTTGTGCCAGGTACTTCTTGATGGGATATTGGTTACTCTAAGCATCTGCGTCGCATAAACGGTTAGACACTGAGGAGTGAAGAGTACTAGTCGCTTACCCCCGAGATGCTGAGCCACACATTGTCCTCCGCTCCGGCCTCCTGCAGCACAATCGTCGTGGCCTGGGTGGCACTCAGCTCGTAAGGTTCGTATTCAAGCGTATCCGCACTCGTCACAACAGTGGTGGACAAAACTCCGTCCACCCAGATGCCAACTGTGCGGTTTCGCTGGTTTCCCTTCCACATCGCCATCCTTATCTCAAAAATGTCCTGGGGTTCGTCAAGCACCAACGTCAACTCGCAACCATCAATGTTCGAGTCCGATGGTCTGCACGACCAACGTGACTCGCCCTCGATTGACTCGTCGAGGACGTTAGCTGGCACGCAGCCGCTGGGAGCGCAGCCCCAGCCGTCGGTCCTGGTGTCCCATCCATTGGCAGACGCCGTGACCTCACTCACCTCGGCGAGCGCAGCTGTACACGACACACAAACAGACCCGGGAAACACACAGTTAGGATTGGTTCCTCACAAATAATGCGAAATACTTGCATTGTCCAGTGAAGAAGCGGTTGGGACGGGGGAACATTGAACAACGTCGCACTATACAAGATCTGAGCAGTTGAATGTTGCTTGTTTCGACGTGGACATTTTCTTCCCCGACAGCGACCGCTTGTGTCTGCCCCAAACAATAACCGTACTATTGTCACCACTTGAGTTATTAGCACGCACGCAATTGCTGCTGCCCGTGCGAGGCAAGCTACATACAAGGTTCAAGAATACCTTCCACTGCTGCCCCAACAATAGGGCCACGATACCCGGGTGCCCGACGATACTGAGAGACACGCACAAGGCCAGGAGAGTCTACTTATGCGGCAAAAATTAGGTTGGTACACTGGCCCGTAGGCTGGCGAAAGGTCTGCGGAAGGGAGAAAAAACGTTAACGAGCACACATGACGCTCGGAAGATGAGCTGATTGTTTTCTTGCTGGAATGGCGTCAAGACCGTACGTAGTACAGCGATATTTGTGTAAAGCCATGAGGGTGAAGCTGTACTCTAGTTGCTGTTCCTCTCGCATAAACGCATCGCCACATTCTAGTCCTTGGTCACAAACAAGCCCGGCTCCTGAAACTTAGAAAAATAAGAACAACCCCGCACAAATGCGACATACGATGAGTGCGTACTGCTGGGAAGAAATAGAAAGGGGCAAATGTGGCAGGAGACGGCACTTTTGGTGGCCGTTGGACTCATATCAAGAATGAGACCATGGCCGTGTCGTGTGCATGGGGGGCATTGTTTGGTTGTTTGACACACAATAACACCCGGGATACAAGGTACTACTGCTGATTTTGCTGAAAACCGAGAAGAAAGAAAAGTGGTAACACAACAACTACCTCTGCTACCACGCGCCTAGCCCCGCTCCAACATCGAATCTTCTCCCTTCCTGGTCCTGCCAAAGCTCTGTGCGCGTATGTGGGCGGTGGTGGGTGGTTGTGCTGTTGCTTCGTTGACAAAGGTGGCCTGCTTCACACAGTATCTTGAAAAAATCAACGTCACGAAATCCCTATAAGGTTTTTGGAAACCGCCACCTAGTAATTGATGACCACCTTGACCGCAGGGGCTATGGGAGATGACAGTATAAAAGGTTGGGGGGTAACATGTCCTCGAAAAACATTTTTTTGGCCGATCGTCCATCCCGGACAACGGGAGTTGCATACAAGCGTTCACACTCTTCGGGGCCATATTTTTTGCCCACAAACACTCTCAAGAAGGGCACCCGACAAGACCCTAGCGGAGAGACCACACGCTCTAGCTATAGCGATCCTGAGAGACAACAACAGAGAGGGGGGTCTAGGCGAAAAATCAACCGAGATGGACGTGGGGCAAACTCGAAAAGTGACAATTTGAGATTCCTTGTTCTATATTTTTCCCGATTTCGTGCGATATGCTACTTTTGGACCACGCCGTGAGACCTCGCCGAGTGTGGGTGTGCCTGATTGAGCTGCACCCTGTAACCGGTCATGTCACACAGAACACGTAGAAAGAAACCGTTTGGGAATCGCCGCCGTGTGGGCAGAGCAAACCCCTGCGATGATAAAATTTTGTAATTTTTTTTGTCGACGGCGACTCGAGTATACGAAATTCGCTTCAATCCCACAAGTTTTTGCTGTGTTCGTGGCGGTTGTTCTTTCTGCTACTCTTTGTTTTGGCGCTCGAAAATGCAGTCCATCAACATTTCCACGTGTACTTGCAGCAGATTTCGCACACTCCAGCCCGTGTCGACTAGAAAGTTGACATTTTTTTATCATCGCAGGACATTGCTCTGCCCACGCGCTGGCGATTCCCAAACGGTCTCTTCCTACGTGCTCTGTGATATGACCGGTTACAGGGTGCAGCTCAATCAGGCACACCCACACTCGGCGAGGTTTCACGGCGTGGTCCAAAAGTAGCATATCGCACGATATCGGGAAAAACATCGAACAAGGAATCTCAAATTGTCACTTTTTGAGTTTGCCCCACGTCCTTTTCGGTTGATTTTTCACCTAGACCCTCCTCTCTGGTGTTGTCTCTCAGGATTGCTAGAGCTAGGGCATGTGGTCTCTCCGCCAGGGTCTTGTCGGGGTGCCTCAAACTGCCCTTCTTGAGAGTGTTTATGGTCAATAAATGCGTCCCCGAAGAGTGTGAACGCCTGTATGCAACTCCCGTTGTCCGGGATGGACGATCGGCCAGAAAGTCGACTTGTGCCTCATGTTAGCCCCCAACCTTCTTTTATACTGTCATCTCCCATAACGCAGGGGCTTCAAAGCATTTTTCATGGGGTCTCAACCTATGTAGGATCGACGAAATTAGAAACTCGAATTCCCTCGTCATATGTTTGTCTTATTTTCTCATTGGAGATAATGTTCGAACCCAGAGGTCTTGGAGGTTGTGTTCTGTAATATGATACCAGGTATGATGTATGGTATGACCAACGTGTAAACAGGGAGTATAAAGTACACCGACCTACAGTCAGCACACAGGCCTTGCTTACGACAACGGTAGCTCGCAATATATCTCAATTGCGTACAAGCCTGCTACGATAGAGGTAGCATTTTTCGGCTAAAACGTTTCTGATGGACGGGGCTCCTTAACCTAAAATCGTCGCAGTCTCGATCGTTTTTTGGAAAACCATTCGTTGTATAGCTAGGCCATGAGACTGTTCATCGGGTAATACTTATAGTTTTCCCTACAATCCGTTTTTGGGAGAGGTACAGAGTTCCTCAAGTGAGGAGCCTCAGAAAAAAAATGGTGCACCTCTACCGTTGCATGGGTCTTCAGCAGACCAGTCCGAAACTTAACGTACTACAAACAGTTCGAAAACCCAAAACAATGCCCCACTGGTAAACATCCTGAGCTCCACAGCTGTCAAATTTTGTCCCGCTCAATGCGGGCCATATAGATTCCGTGCGCAGGACGATTCCAGGCTGAACGTCATAGTCCTCTTGACCCTGCTATTAGCAGGCTAGTTTCCGACCTGTATCCTTCACGAGGGTATACACACCCCGTAAACGCGCGATCGAACGAAGAAACCATTCTCGATCCAAAAGTGTATATGTGATTCATCTAATATGATGTCATACAGCTACACGGACTATATGTAGACTACGTCCTGGCGCCAGCTGGGTGGTGTGGTTTGCTTTGTTGTGTTTTTGCTTGCTGTCTTTTTTAGGTTCGGTTTTGGTTTTGGGTTGGATATGGGGGCGATAATTAATTGCGGTATGGGCACCACTGTCGTCGCAAACAGTGAGCAGGTGATAGACCATTGGCAATGCTTCTACTCCCACAGTAGGTGCACTCGGAAGACAGTATGTTTGCTGCCCCCGACGTTGGTTGGGTCGTGTCATCCGCTTTGTTGCTAGTTGCTGGGAGTCTGTTTTTGTTTTGTTACCATTTTTGTCGTGCCCTCTTGTTTCACTCAATTTTTGTATTTCCTAGGTGCGTCTTCCCTCCTCCCTGCGTCCCCTTTTCCCTCTTCCTTTCCGTTTTTCATTTAGCCTTTTTATTTTTTAGTTATATCTGATTCTTATTTTCTTCCATGCAAAATATTTTGTGGTGAGCTGGCTTGCATATGTTCCGCCCTCGTATTCGTTGCAGTTGGCATTGCATGGCCAAATAATCTTGCTCTATTGGCAATGTGTATTTACGTCTTGTAGATTGTGACCACAGAGCTCGTCTCTCTAGGAGGCATATGTGCGGACACTTGTTGTGCTAGATGTAGACGGGTGCAAATATCAGTTTTCACGTGAAGAACACGCCCACACACTCACAACACAAAAACTGGTTTTGTTAAGTGCTACTCCGGTGGGCAAGAGTAGGATTGGACGGTGCGCCTCGATCAAAGTTTTACGGAATTAGGAATTAAGTTCGAAGGGTGGCGAAAAGCTGCACAGAGGGCCGGAAGATGGTTTCAACGGGTCGAGGAGAGGGCGTAGACATTCAAGCGGAAATGGCATGACGCGGAGAGCTGTAGAGGTGCAAAGCGGCACGTGAAGGCCGCGG
>JAYJMJ010268672.1:0-13233 GCA_036873875.1 Laminaria ephemera | reverse complement strand
AGATCAACGCGGGTTAATTGTACGTAACAATTGGATAGCCTTGAGACACACCTTGCCAAGTTCGTAGTTGCTGACCTGCGAGCGAAGCACGTAGTCTAGCAGAGTCAGCGCTACAGAGGCGTGATAACAGGCGCGTTCTACACTAAACAACAGTACAACCGCTCTCTAATTTATGATGTCCTTTTATATCTCAAGCCGGATTTCGTACTACTGGGCAGAAACCCTCACCGCGGTGCACTTCTGTCCCATCAGATAGAGCAATCGCACAATTAATGACGTGTTTTCTGCTTTTGCGTTACTATTCTTTTCCGATCGTTTTTTGTTTTTTGTTAACTCGTTCTTTTTTTTCCAGAGTTTTTTTTTGTTTTCATATGTATTTCCTTTGCAACGTGTACTCTCAACAATCGGTCCATGCAGCCCCCTCGTGTAACCATGGTTCCATTGAAACTCGAAAAAATGTCGGGTGAGCACATGGTTGACGATCACACCAAAACAAGAAACAGAAGCGCAAGGTGTTCGTCGATCCCGTTAGGACTTCAAACAGGGAACAAACATTGTCGAAAAAACAGTGACGATCGCGAAGCAACCCGAGCTGTTTAGGTAGAGGATGCGTCCGTATGGCAATGCAGACATATATAATAGGTCTCGGACAGGCGCGTAGCATGGTACAATACCAGTCGCGCCGCTGCACGCTCCCAGTAAAAAAGACGGCGGACAAGACCGTATATACCTGAGATATTTTCGTTGCTATACAGCAGAAGTCCCTCTACAGTGCCGGTTGCCCACAATAGTGCCCGTGAAATCATTTATACATATGGTCTTATCTGGGTCTCAAAAGGGTATCAGATACCTGGTAAATGTCACGGTGGGTAGCAAGCACTGACCTTTCCGATCTGGAAGCCTGATCGGCCGCCTTTCCGTGCGAATGCGCCTAGACAGCCTTGGCTGAGGGCCGCAGGAGTGCTCTGCAGTGCGTATTCCGTTGTCGGAAAGGAGACACGGCAAGGATCGTCGGAGATGATACCTACTTCATCTCCGCTTCCATCGTCGTCCGCTAATAATGGCCAAGTCGGGAACGCAGCGCGCGCGGGGGGGGGGTTGAATTACTGGCAACCGTACTCGTAGCGATAACATGTCGCTCACAAGAAGCCCTCAACATATCACAGCAGTGTGCATGCGTATGCCTATGAATTAGTGCAAATAGCAGCAACGATGTTGGGCATGACATTATGGAAGCTGCGGACTCAACCAGCAAACCAAATATTTCGCCCATACGGCCACTGAAACAACATCGTGGGATAGCTTGTTAGATGTTGTGCTACTTTGTATTTTTGGTCATCGCTCTCACCATTTTCGCCACACTGCTACTGGAACTATTATTAACAGTTCGCTTGTTACATTTTCGAGGAGATCGTTCTTTCTGGTTATCGTTGCCAAGCACGTCAAATATTAATTGTCCATGTCGACCCACACACTCTTGTACGAGTACATACAGCTGGTGTGACCACTAAATTTCAACGTTCATGGTTGCGTGGCAGTTTTGACTCACACACTGATGTTAACATTATACGAGTACGTACAACCGGTGCGACCACTAAACTTCAACGTTCTTCATGGCTGTGTTGCCCCTGTCTATCTGCGATTTTTATCCAGTGCGACTACTAACGGACTAGCACCCGTGCTAACGCTTCGGAACGACCATACGCGGGCTCGGCAGCAGCTCGTAGCTTCTCTATCGAAAGCTTGAGAGCTGTTGGTTTACATCGTTGAGATTTTGGTGAGACCTTCGAGATGAACTCCAGATGATAAGCTATCGCACGTGGTACCTTGTACTATTTATAGAGTAGGGCACTATGACAAAAAACAAGAAGAAAAGAAAAAAACAACATTTTGTTTTTGGCGGGGGGTTGCATGGGGCCGACGTTTGGGTACGGTTCGCCTGCAAGCGATTGGGCTGCGCCAAATTGTGCGCCCTAGTGTGCTTGCCGCAAAGATCTTCTCTGGTAACAATGCAACCCTTCGGGAGTGGAAGCCAGGAAGGCTGACCATAGTCTACGGGGACTGCGCACGCACGAACCCACAATTTTGTCTCAGAGGAACGATTCGCAAGGCAGCCAGACCGGCATCGGCTCAAACGATAAAAGGAAAAAGGAGAAGTGAACAAATAAAGCATCACCTTCCTCGGACAACGGTGCAGGGAGACAGGGAAGGTGGTTGACGTCGTACCCCCAGCCGATGCTGGATGTAAGCTGTCACAAAGCGAACGCACATTATGCAGAGAGGGTACAGTTACTTCGGATGCTGTGTGAGCTTGGGGTACTCGTGGTCATCCGTGCGTTAGTGCATCAACTCGCAACCTTGCGTATCGTGCGCAAAACCGAGAAGTGAACAAAACCGAGAGGTGAAATGAAACAACTTTTTGTTTTTGTTTGATCGAGGGACGCTACGTAGAAAGCTCGAGCACGGTTGTACGGTATGATGTGTTTCGAGGTCGTCAGCGACACGTACGGGGAGGAAGTGAAAAGCGAGCACTTTTCGCGAGTACGCCTACATATCATGTACCAGGTATTGTATACCAGCATACCACCAGTGATCGAATCTGATGAAAGCTGCGACGATACCAGCAGATTTACTCGGCGGCGGCGCTCTTTTCAACGGAGCTATCAAACGTACTCGTACCTCATCATGTGTGTGTTACATGTGCATTTATGACTGCAGCAGCAGTACAGTACCAACATGCCATCGTTGATGATCCATTTTCTTGGCGAACATTTGATGCTCGAAATCAGAAATCAGCAACAAATGCAGCAGCAAGCGGTGAACTGCTTACCATGGGCACTACGCGATGCCTGACGTACCCAGCGCCTTCGTGCAGGGCGCGACCGACCTCGTGTACAGCAATTTGGCGGAAAGCGAACTTCGCCGTGGCCACGAAAAGCATTACAGTGAATCGCCTGATTCCAGCCATGGCGACAAAAGGAGCGGCGCACTCCACGCGCAAGAAAGATACCTGGTAGATTTGTTCAATGTCCAACGTCCAAAAATGACGTGGAATTAACCTTCAAGCCAATAAAGTAGACGCCCCACAGGCGCAACGTACCGCCCTTGGCACCAAGGGTGGTCCGCGGCGTCTCTAGTGTCACTCGATGGGCCCCCTTGCTTAGTCGGTCGATCTAAGCAGAAGGCCAGATATCTTGTGATCTTTTGCGGGTTGCCTCGTTACAAACATGATCAGTTTTTGAGTTTTTGCCTCCCCGGATCCCGGAATGGTTCTATTTATAAAAACGCGTAATCACTGGTGATGTGAAACCCATGCCTGGAACCTGGAACCAAACCAAGAACTTTTTGAACTTTTGAACTTGTCAACTTGTCGTGTTCTCGCCTCGAGGCAGACGAGAATATACTGCTGCAATGGACTTGAGGTGTCTACCCTCTACTGGGAAGTGTGCTACCTGCGCCGTTGCATTCCCGTGTGGTCGCCTCACCTGCTATTACGCAGTTGCGTTGAGCTGTGCATCATCAGCATTCGTCACAGCTATTATAGCTGTCATTTCATCCAGCCAGCCACCAGTCGGCATCCAAGCATCCAGCAGCCCAGCAGCAGCAGCAGCCAAAACCAAAATGCAGTGCATTCGGTAGCTGGTCTGTGCTAGCAAGCAGTACCGCTGCATGGCCCATGGCGATCCTGGTTACGACCATGGCGGCCGTTGCTTTGCAGATACCCATGTCATGTTCGGGGTTGCACACACAGAGTGCGAGGGACATGGAGAGCAGCAAGCTTGCAAGATTGAGCGAGCCACACCACCACATGAAGGCAAAAGTCAATGACAGTGACAGTATAGAGCATTGGTGATTCACTGCCCGGGAACCGGGAAACAGCGGGGGAAACAGCAGTTCAGCAATGGCATGGGTTTCGCCCGAATTGGTTAGGCGTTTTTGGTGTGTAAATCCGGGGATGAAAAAACAAAAAACTCATCACATGCATCAGCGTTTCACGTTTGGATTCTTTCTTGTGTTTTTGAACCCGTCGGCAACCCAACCCTCAACCCTGACAAGAATCACAAGATACCTGAGGTACTGTACCCCTGGTATAAGATATCGGATCTCTGGCTAGAGCGACCGATAAGCCAAGGAGGCCGATCGAGTCACCCCAGAACAGCGGACCACCCTGTGCCAAGCGCCAAGGGACGTCCGTCTTTCAGGCGTCTACTTTCAGGCCGCTTCCGCGCCATTGTTGACACATCTCTTCCGTGCGCGTGGCGTGTGCTTCTTCACAATGCCAGGCATCCCTAACATCATGTGGTTTTTGGTGGGGCTTTCGACCATGCTCTCCGACCTGGGCGAGCACGCCGTTTTCCGAGCGGTCTCATATGGGATCCACCAAGCCGTAGACCTCGGCGTCGTGGAGTTCGTCGGGCTTCTCGTGGTACCGCTCATGGTAAGCATCGCTGCTGTTTGTTGCTGCTGATTTCGACCACCCATGTGCGGTAAACAAATGCCGCATGAAAGATTACACGTTTTGGTATATCAACACTGCTGTATTGGAGTCATATAGTACAGACACATGAAACTCCTGCATATATGATGAGATACGAGTACGTACGATTAATTTGTAGCTCCATTGCAAACAACGGCGACCGACCGCGACTAGTTCTGCAGATATCGTCGCAGCTTTCGTCAATTCGATCACTGGTAAAATACAGTAGTAACAGGATGGTATGATATGTAGCCTATCATAGGCGCCGACCGTACGTAGGCTCGAAAAATGCCCACTTTTCCCTTCCCCGTATCATACCGCAGACAGACGACCTCGAACCCCAATATACCAGGTACAGTATAGCAGTACAGGACACCCTCTAAGAAACTGGGTGATAAGAAAGTCAGGCTGATATTTGCAAGAAAGTATGAAATCCAGCAGCCGTTATACTGAAGTTATATAGAACGCACCGTCTCCCAGGTAAGAAACCCAGCTTGGGTCGGCATTTCTGTTTCTTGTTACTTGTAGGTGTCCGGTACTGTACCGTACACTCATATGATACGATTGCCCTCCGTCTTCGAGCGTATCGTCCCTTTATCGAAACAACAAAAACGTGATTCATTTCACCTCTCGGCTTGTACATACATCGAACATCACTCTGATGATGCGGGTATATAGATGGACGAATCCACGGATGACCGCGAGAACCCCGACAACGAGGTCAGCATGCAGAATAGGAACAAACCGCGCCCTCCCTGCATGCATGTGTTTTCGTTGATACAGCTTCCATCGAGCGCCGGAGGCGGAGATTTTGATGTGAGCAGCATCCCATGCCTCCCTGGCCCGACGCCAGAGGAAGGTGAGGACTTTCGTTTCTCCTCGTCTTTTCCTTTTCTCATCTTCAGTTTTTTTGTAGTTTTTATTGTTAATAGAGGTGTGGTCTAATAATTGTCTATTAAACAGTAGTGCTTTTATTTGATCATATTGCGAAATAAAAAAGCGCAAAAGTTTCCGACTCGCAGATGAATAGCGTAGACATTTGCGCGAGAGGCCCTGAGCCACTGAAATACGAGCCCCTAACAGGACTCCCCCTACCGCAGCCTTGGTCTGTAGTACTGTAGTATGTTACTGTAGTATGTTGAGGGTTTCTTGTAGGCGACATGTTGTTGTTGCTACGGTAGCCGCCAGTCGAGTAACCCCTCCGCCACCGCCACCGCCACCGCCACCGCCGCCGCCGCGCTCCCGACTTGACCATCGTCAGCTGACGACGTCTTCACCTCTGATGACGTGGACATCGTCGCCTCATTCGACGATCGATGCCGCGTTATTCTGCCGACAAAGGAGTACGCCCTCTCGAGCACCTCCGCGACCCTTGGCGAAGGCTGTCGAGTCGCCTTGCCGCGGAAGGGCGACCAGTCTGGGTTCCGCATCGGAAAGGTCAGTGCTTGCTATACGGTAGAGGTGCACCAATTTATTTCTGAGGCTCCTCACTTGAAGTGCTCTATACCCCACCCAAACCCTTACCAGGTATGTTTCGAGAGAAAAATGAAGTGCAACCCCATGAGCAATCCCATGGCCAAGGTATGCAACGAATATTATTATTTAAAAACAATACTCGGACGATTTTGGGTTAAGGAGCTCCATCATTCAGAAAATAGTATAGCGAAAAAGTGTTACCGCTAGCGTACAGTTGCACACGACTACGACGAGGGGAGCACGTTTAAGGCTTGCGCGAGTGCCTACCGAATTAATTTATTTGCGATCTTCTCTTTTGCGCTTTCCGGTTTCGCGATATGCCCCACCGTCGTCAACTTGTTTGTTGCGCTGCGCCAGCACAACGTTTTTTAAGTCCGTTTTGAGCGAGGTGCACAGCCACTCTCGGGGTTGGGCTGTACTTGGGGAGGGAACATGGGTTACCAACAGATCGAATTGCTTCATGCGGTCGATGCTGTGATTGTCACGTTTTTTCGAGACAATTTGGTTTCCCCCTTAAAATCCTAAAGGGTTTCAACGAACGCCGTTCGCTTTTGTTTTTTGTTGGTATCATTGTCAATAGTGTGCTCGCACGACACGCTTTGCGCGGTTTTAACGAACCACGGTTGCATGAAGGGGGTCACCGACCGATTTGGAGAGTATACACTGCAAAGGCAGGCTTTCGAACACAAAAAAAAACAACGTTGGAGAATAGGAAAACGAGTTGACAGAAAGAGAAAAGAAAGGATACTAAAAAGCGGGAAAAACGTTAGGATACTTATTACTCTGACGAAACAAAAGTGCACCGTGGGGCGGGCTTCTACGCATCAAGAAAGACGGCTTGAGATTTGCAAGCATCACAAGAAGTTAAGGAGCCTTTGTGATCGGAGCCACGGTACGGGGGGTGTTTTGTTATATTCCCGTATTCTCCGCCGAGGTTAGGCGACTCGCGCGAGTGGCTCGGCACCTCACTCCAAGACGGACTTAAACATTGTTTGCGCAGCGTAACAAACAAAATCCATGGTGGTGTATATTGCGAAACCGAAAAGCAGACAGGTAGTCTCTCGCGCGAGTGGCCCTAAACCGCTGAAAAATAAGGGCCTACACGTGACCCCCTTACCGGGGCATTGGTCTTGTACTGAGTTTTAGTGTAGAAGGCGCCTTTTCCCAAATGATAAAATCTGACCTCGACCGGCATTCCTGTTTCTCAGTAACGGTATAGTAGGTGTATTGTGCTGCATGGTAAGACGTACTTTTCCACGATAGAAATGGCGCCTGGATAGCTACCGACTGAATTTGCCTGTGATCTGTGTCTCACAATATTGCAGTATTGCACACTAAAGAAAACCAAGAATGTGCCGCGAGCTGACCGTAGCACCATGTTGTGTGCACACTATGATGCGCTCCCGCTTATTCGATCAGGCCCTTCCGCCGACGGCCATGGGATTGGACCTTCACAGCACCCCGCGGCGTACCAAGCGTGTGGCCTCTCCGGCGGAAACCGTCGCTACCGCCGGCGGCTCAGAGAACGGCATAGTTGATGTCGCGGAGACGCAGGAGGTGGGTCGCGCACTGCAAGCGCTAATATTTTAAGTAACGCCTGTTGCGCGGTTGTGACTGAGCACATTGTCGGATAGTATGATTGGAACAAGCGCTACACATTGCCAGATGGCAAATGGAGTATTAATAATATATTGTGGGATAAAGCGCTGTCCACAATAAACGTAGCCTGCGTGAATCGCAGCCTTTTCGATGACGAGGGTTCGATTGCTGGCTTGTCATTTGGTCTTGTGGCAGTTACAGTTTGATGCACATCCGTGCTGTCGTGCGTACCCAGTACGTTTTAACCGAAAGCAAAAGCCTAGCTTGTTCCTACCCCGTTTTGGTGGCGGTCATCCTTTCTTGTGAAGCAAACCCAGATGTTTTGTCTCTGCTCTTTTCGTTTCGTTTCGTTTCGTTTATTCCCTTTTCTTCGATTTTTTTCTTTCTTTCGTTCTTCCCTTACTTTCTTCCTTTTAGTTGTATTATTTGGTTTCCTCTATTTTTTATGTCCGTTCGTTGCCTTACAATGGACACCCCGATTTTAGAGCGCCCAAGATAAGAGCATTCGGGACTTGCGAGCAGTCAAATCGGCATGCCCCGCCGTACTAAAAGCCACACGTTTCCCACTATCGACAAGAGCAATGTGTAGTTCAGAGCGCCTGTTTCGGCTTGTCACGGGGTACCCACTGAATTCTACTTAGTTTTCTTCTTTTCCATTTTTTATTTTAAGGTGTCGTCATACCCTCCGTATTTTCGCAAAGGATCGACGGAAATGTGCCCTTGGTCCTTTTTTCTCCTATTTATACTACTGTACGTACATGCGGTGCTTGGTATAGAACAGACCCGCGCTTTCAAACCGATCTATCATTATGGTCTGTTCATACAGTAGTAGCTTACTCCAACGTCGGGTAGAAAAGGGGGACGCGGTTGGTTTCCTCGTCCTTTTTGCACCTAGAAGAAGCGTCCCACCGTCGTGCAATTCAACACGCGTGCTACGATAGACATAGCAGGCTTTGGCTGAAACGGTTTCTGAATGACGGGGCTCCTTAACCCAAAATCGTCGGAATTTCATTCTTTTGTTTGCAACAATTTTCGTTGTATACCTAGGCCACGGGACTGTTCGTCGGAGAGCGCTTTAGTTTTCCCCCAAATCAGTTTTTGGGAGGGGTATAGAGCTCCTCAAGTGACGAGCTTCAGAAAAAAAATGGTGCACCTCTACGGTAGCGTGCGTCTCAACGTTGTCTGTTGTCTGTTGTCTGTTGGCTGTTGGCTGGGCGACAGCGATATATACACAGTATATACAGTATATGCCAGCCGAAAATACCGGCACTACTTCACACACTGCCGAAAATACAGTAGTGGTCCCTCTATAGCGCCGGTATATGCCAGCCGAAAATACCGGCACTGTAGCGGCAACCGGCACTACTCCACACACTGCCACTACTGGTTGTTTCCATCTGTGCCAAGCGATTTCACACTTTCACAGGCGCTACAGCGGGTAAGCGGCACTACTTAACCGGCACTATAGAAGGACCATCACTGTACTGCATGTTCCAATTACAGCGAAGGCCGCGAAAGACGCGAAATCCGAGGTAACTGGAAAATATGTTATTATGTCAAAAGCGGGTGCTTTCCGCGTCAGGAGCAGCAGCAACAGCAGCAGCAGGAGCCACGGAACACCTGGTAGGCGTTCGTGACAAAACAATCAATCATCGAAATTTAGAAATTCTTCCCATAGTCCTTGCGACCATGCTGGCTGTACACCTCCCATGTGTGTGTAAACTTCACAGGCCCTTCTTCCTGGTGCCGAGTGCTTAGCCCTAGTCCCATGGGCTCCGCCGGTGGAAACGTCTCGTCGGACACAGGATCTCCCTCGTGTCGAGCCTGGCTCCTTGGTGCCGTGGGTCTCCCCGGAGAAGATCCCACCTCCTACATTCGGCAAGGTTGTGGCTTCACTTCGGTGCTGCTACAGGTTCACCTACATCTGGAACAGCCCCCATGCGGACAAGCGGTGAGTGAGCGGTGCTGCGAAACTGTTTCAAGTGTTCGCGTAGTGTATCGGCGGGCGATGAGTCCTCGGACTCCACCTACCGGGCGCAAGCTTGATAAGTACTACACAACGCAAATGTGGTTTTGGGTGCCGGACTGTTTATGTTTGCCTCTTGAGTTTCATCGTATTATTTTATTATCATATGTGGTATTGTATCAATAGTAGGAGGAACTGTCGATATAAGTGAGCATCCTCTAAGATGAAGAAAGAATACGCAGTACCTGGTATACGTTGCAAGGGATTATTTAATTTGTGATACGAAAGCCGTTACGCGTGTTGTGCTTGCCCCTGTCAACTCACCGCAGGCTCATGTTTGACGCAATCCTGGTTGCACAATACGCACGTCGGACTGCTGGCGCACTCCGTACATCCGAGACCACCGACGCAACCTTTACAACGCAAATCCACGGTGACACGCCGGTGAGCAATTCTCGCCAACCGTATTAATTGTGCGTCAATGCTCGAAAGCGACGTGATTTGAATAATTTGGAACAAAAACAACGATGAGTGTAGTCTTATCGAGCGTCCAGGAAGAGCTTGCAGCAGTACGGGTATCGCCATGCCACGCGCGTGTCGTACATCACCTTATATTGCTGTTCGGACACATCTCCTATCCCAAACGTCCGTGCTGCGTTTGTTTTTGCCGACTGCTCTAATGGTCAGTTATTTTATAAAATTATTTCAAATACGTCAGCTGTGAGTTCGACTAATTGAGCGGTCGATACTCATCTTTGCAAGCTGCGTGATACTTCTGTACGGACGTATTCCTCTTTGAAGATGTAGGTCAATGACTCCCTTAGATGCTGCCAGGGCCAACAGGACAATTTTACCAAGTGCTGTTTCGGTCCATAAACATTCTGTGTACTGATACTATATATAACCCGTATGGAGGGGGATGAAAAAAACAGAAATATTTTTCGACACTTCATAAAAACAGAAACGATTTTCGAAACTTTTCCCCCCTCAAGTCCCAAAGGGATTTACCCGTGTTATTTGTGCGTTAGAGCTCCAAAACCGACGTGATTACCCACCCCACCCTCACATAATATCACCACCTTTTTGAACACACATATCGTTGGCAGAGAGTACGTACCGCCTGACATTCGCTAGAACATCGAAACAGGGAAGAAAACCTTGATTAGGTTCTTGGACACACTGCTCTGGATGTTTCCTCCTACTCCGATATCCTCTTAACTTATACCTGGTATCGAATACAGGGAAAACCTTGATCAGGTTCTTGGACACACTGCTCTCAACGTTTCCTCGTACTCTGATATCCTCTGAGCATATACCTGGTATCGAATACAGGGAAGGAAAGCTTAATTAGGTTCTTGGACACACTTCTCTGGACGTTTCCTCCTCCTCTGATCTCCTCTAAGCTTAACCACTTTAGAACTGCACCCGCATTCTTGGGGCCAAACTACTTAGGATTAGTGTGGGATCATTTTTTGCACTAGTAAAAGGGCTAACATATACTTTGGTATAGATCCTACCAGCTTCTCTAGGCTTCTCTCCGCTTCTCTCAGCCCTGGCTCGAAGAGCGTCTTTCACCTTTATAAAAATGCGTGGCTGACGTAAACCTAACGTGACCGTGGGGCTGCTGAGTGAAGTTTTTGTCCCAGAGCCCTGCCCGTACAAGGTGTTGTGGTGTTATGGTAATATGTTATTATGGCTGGCCGCGCAAGCGATCTCTTGTAGCAACCATGGTTGGACGGAGCTCACGCATCAAACCTGGGTGCCAGGAGTTGCCGACGCATGCTGTAATACGGTACGGGTACACCGAAACTTTCTCGGGCTCCTCACTTGAGGCTGCTGTATACCTCACCCCCCCAAAAAAACGTAATTAGAGAAATATTGAACAATCCCATTACCTAGGCAGATGTCGACCAACCTCAGCCTCGTAGACCACAAATGGAGTCCCAACGGCAGTGGGTGGTTCCTCGGCTGATGAGCCCCGCCAGTCAGAAATGGTTTGGCCCAAAAGTGCTATCCCTAGAGTAGCACGCGTCTACCCACCATGCACCTGCCAGTGTGGGTTTGTTGCACTACAGTAGTGCAGTCGACCTCGTCGGAAGTTTCCAACATTTCCCCAGAATCGTGTTCGACGCTTCGCGAGGTGGGGTATGCTGTTCCATTATACGAAAACACCTTGAAAACACCTATATCCTGCCATACTTTCTCGACTACGCTATCCCACCTTACTCCAGCTCGCCTTTTTGTTACTTTCTCCCACACAGCCGTCCCCGTGCGCAGCTTTTAACGGTGTCACAGGTTTCAAATACAGTAGTGTTTCTTGCCTTTTAATGCTGAAAAAACTACAGTAATATACGAGTTTGTTCGCTTTTCCCCTGGAGGTGAAATTCTTTAATAAATTTTTATGTTTTACGCCGGATTTGGGTCGCTCGTGGAATTTAACTCTGGTGTTTTTTGTATTTGAGATACATATATACCTGGTACCCAATTGACGGAGACATGGGCAAAACTAAGGGCTCTGGAACCCCATTTTAGCTTGCTTTTATATGAGCGAATCAACTGTATGTTTTATACTGTAGAGTGGAAAACGGTTCATCTCGTGGTTACGATCAGCTATTTGTTTGTCGTTTCAAAACGATAGGTTGCAAGCACAAAACCAAAAACTCAAAAATCGTAACATGTTCGGCACATTATCTGGTATGTTTTGTGTGCCACGACTGGTAAAGCCACCTCCGTGTCTATGCTACACCACGTCGATCCCCCTCCCCACTCTTGCCTTCGCAGACCCGAAGGGAGAGTTTGAGTCTGGATGATGGTGGTTTGGGGGGGGATGAGGGGTACGCGGCAAGAGAGGTCAGGCAGCGAGAGGAAGTGGCCCGTCAACGGGAGATGGAGTATTGGAAGGCCGTGGTTGACGTCATAAGGGAGGAGACCTGGCAGGTAAACTTGGGCTGTGCGGTAATGCTGTATGTGGGCACTTCTCTCTTGCTGCATGATGCTCTTATAGCAGAACGCAGTGCAAAGTACGTTCGATACTACAGCACATACGTACGTAGTAACTGGGGGGTGAAAGAGATTACTTTTATATTGTTTCAAGACATTAATTAGTTTTCATCTTTTGAGGGAGATGAGATCGGGAGATATTCACGAGGTGTTTCAAAATAGCTGATTTTTATTTTGGGCTGCTTTTACCCAGAATTGGATTCCCGAGTTTTTTGTGGGTAGATTGTTCCCTACGTGACCTCAGTGTTGGAATATGGATTCCTTCTCTCTGTCTTGGCGGTCCCGAATCTTTTTTCTTCATCTAAACTAAATTGTTTTTTCATCGATTGTTTCACTACTATTTAATGGTGACGACTGTCAACGTCATGTAAAATCTGCTAGACCATACCAGGGCCCGTGGGTGCGAGTCATTATTGTATCCGGTTTAGCCTCAATAGTTTCCCCCCCGCGCCTTCTGTCGCCTTTCCCGATCCCTCTGTCAGTAAGTGCATCGTTCACGATTTCTTGAGCCTTAGAATATCGCGACCGTGTAGATGGAACTTTTGCTCCCTCTCTCTCTCTCTCTCTCTCTCTCTCTCTCTTACCGACGTTGCCCTCTCCCTCTCTCTCTTGCCCGCCCCCACATCGTCCGACGGAACTCCAACTCGGCAGGAGACTGCTCCGCGCACGCTGAACTTTACTGCCATTGCTATCGCGCTGGAACCGTGGGTGTTCG
>JAYJMJ010268664.1:0-13238 GCA_036873875.1 Laminaria ephemera | reverse complement strand
ACACGTGTGAAAATACGTGGAAGTGTGGTGAGCTTAAGCTTTATTTTTCCCCATCCGCCGGAGGATTAAAAAAAAAAGAAAAAAAAAAGTAGGGATTTTCGTCGCAGAAGGTGCCTGGTGTGTAGCATGCGGAATTCGACCCGAGTGGACGAGGGAATATATTACTGAATTATGGTGTGTGTATGTAGAAGTCGACCCGAGTCGACGAGGGAAGAAAATGCTTAATTCTTCTCGCGATAGAAATGAAGACCCACGTAATGTGGACACGCGGGAATCGGGTCGTCTGCAATGTGTTCCTGGATATGAGTTATCAAACGGGAGGGGGCTGGAGAAAAAAGGGCACAGCCAGCCAGAAATGTACCATAAGTGACCTGGTGCGGAGGACGTTACTTACCCTTTTTAAACGCAGATCACACAAAAACAAATATTAAAAATCAGCTTAAATTAATAACCCGGTACATACACCGATTTTTACCTTTGATATCTGGCGGCGACAAATTAAATTACCATCCCCGGGGTAGAGGTGCCTGGACGTCGTAGAACCGAATATGCACCTTCCCGCTACATCAGAAGGCCCTGGAATTCTTTGAGCGCCATACTCACGCCATGGATGAATATTTGTAAACCCGTTGAACAACATATGTTTCTCGGTGTTTGTATTTTTTTTACTTCGGAGTATTGTATCTAGCATTCCTCTTGTATACCAGGTACATAATTATTTTTCGTGTGTCCGTGTGTGCACTAACTTAGTGTTTTGACAAATGCATTCTGCGACAGTTTTTATGACTTTTTGATGCAAAATGTGCTGCAGCGACTACTATGCTGCTGGAATAACAGGTAGGGTTTCCGTTGAATAGGCAGGCGTTTTTTCCTACGGAGGATAACGGAGACCAAAACGCAACTGCGATCTTTACAGTAACCTACCCAGCGAGTTCGGCACCGGGTTGATGTACTATCCAGTCCTGAATATAATAGACGGGATGGATCGGACGGACAGAACATATTTCAGAACGGAAGAGATGATAACAACGCGCACGAAAAGGCCAACAGAAAATTCAGCAGGAAACAGGCGCACGAAAAGGCCAACAGAAAATTCGGCAGGAAACAGGAATTCAGCAACAACACCTGCCAGTGACTAACCCGCATTTGATCGGACCTCGTGCAATTCCAATGATTTCGTGACAATCAGGGATTCCTCTTCCCGCTCGGCCTCGCCATACACCGGAAGCGACTAGACATTGTTCAGCTTCTTCTCAAGCACGGCGCCGACGTGCACTTGGGTAGGGGCAAGGGATACGCCGCTATTCACCGAGCATGCTATGTAGGGCACTTGCCCATCCTCAGGGAGTTGCTTAAAGCCGGCGCCAACGTTGATGAGAGAGGTCTCTACGGCGAGACCCCTTTGCACCGGGTGGCAGCCGCAGACGCGTTAGGTTGTGGCAGCCTGGAGGTGAGAAAACACAGGTTTTGGGGGCTGTCCAGCTTGATAAAGATTTGCGTTGTGTAGACTGCCTTCGCTCACGCTTGCTACGGTAAGAGTAGCACCTGCATTTTCTGAGGCTCCCGACTTGGGGAGCTCTGCACCCATATCTAAATACCGACCATTCAGTACCAAAAAGGATGCGAAAAAAAAATGGGACTCTTTCTTTATGTCTTTACCTTGGATTTATTCAGTGTGTCTTTACGCACCTGGCCGGACAGCGATCTAGGGTATCCCGACCAACAGAGGCAACGGCATACGCTTGATATTCGTAGTTGTCATTCGACATGCCCCTTGTGCGGACGAACCAAAAGACCATGGCGCGGGCGGTCGATCATGGCCTCCTGTACACCGTTGATGAACTTGGACGTACATAAAAACAGAACCGTAACACACAGTTACTTCGATGGACACCCCTGATATTTCAAACAGACCTGCTGCTTCTAATTCTGCTAGCTGCTACTGGCTTTGCTGCCTTTTGCTGCCTGCTGCTGTCGGTGCCCGCTGTTGGGAGATGGTGCCCTAGACACATCGTTGGACCTGGTACCAGGGATGCAAAGCATGCAGCAGCAGCAAATGCCCATAGAAACCCATATTTTTCTGTTTTTTCTCGCTCTGCTGCTTGGTTGCTGCATCACACATGGCCTTCCAGGCTCTGGCCTAGGTATGTCGTAGCTAAAAGCATTGTAACACACAAATGAGATTTTAACGATGATGGTTGGTACTTGACGCGTGCTACGGTAGGCTTTTCTGCTTTTTTTGTTTCGGAATGACGGGACTCCTTAACCCAAAATCGTCAGAATGTCATTCTTGTTTTTTGCAAAATATACATATTTTTGTGTACCCAGGCCATAGGTTTGTTCATCGGTTTGCACTTTCATTCTTATCAACATCAGGTTTTGGGTGAGGTTTAGAATTCCTCTAGTGAGGAGCCCGAGAAACAACATGGTGTGCACCGTCAGTTCAAAGGTTGAGGAGCCCCGTCAATCAGACATAGGTTCGTCTAAATGTGCTACCCTTGTCGTGGCAAGCGTCGGTATGCCGTCACTGTCCCCTCTATTGCGAGCATGCGCCTAGTACTTCTCACAATAGGGGTATGGTGTAAAGCCAAAGACAAACGTGAATAGGCGTGCCTCCTTCCATTGTGCGTTTACCGTGCGGTATATCACAGCAGGTGTACTTCACGGATTACCATCTACAGTAAATCAACAGTATAACTTGATTTTTAACTCGAACTGGCCGCTTTTTTCACCCAATTCTCAGTGGCGATCTCGCACAAACACTGCTTGTGGATCGTTGCGTAACGAATAGGCGCCACGATCGAGCATTCTTAGAGCGAGACCGAAAACCAACGAGCGATGTCTGGGAAATGTTTGGTTCCGGCAACTAATGAGAAACAGTCCTCTGCACAAACTTCGGTTTTTCCATTGGCAAAACCAACCAAAACCGTACCTGGTATGATAAACGACGTGTTGTTTTTCGTTTCTTCACTGCAACGTAGGTTATGAAGATGCTCATCCGTTCGGGAGCGAAGCTGGATATCACGGACCTCAACGGCTTCGCGGCCATTCACTACGCTGCTTATGCTGGCCATCTTGCGGGCTTGCGAGAGCTAGTCGGGGCAGGCTCTAGTCACGCCTGGCGTTACAAACAGTTGCTAACGCCCCTCGTCGTCGCGTGTGTTGGTGGACATCGGACGTCCGTAAGGTTTCTTATTGACGAGTGCAAAGCAGATCCGGGCGTAGTAGGCGAGAATGGTGGTTTCACGCCCCTCTCCGTCGCCGCAGAATATGGCCACGTCGACGTGTTGAAGATTCTGCTGAGGTTTAGCGATCGCCAGCTCGGGCCCAATGCTTACCCAGCCGCGCTCTGCCACGCGATTGTGGCTGGGAACGTCAGTATACTGAGTATGTTACTCAGCGCAGACGGACGTGCGCATGTCAACGACGTTGAAGCCATATCAGGATGGTGTCCGCTGCAAATCTCCGTGGGAGAAGCCTGTCACCCGACTGTCACGTCCATGCTACTTGAGGCGGGCGCGGACGAAACTGCCGTGAATTCCGAAGGGAATAACATTTTAGACGTTGTCGACCAGCACGTCTCGCAAGGGATAGCACAGCGGCGGATTAAGCGCATATTGGCGCAAGCTCCGGCATACCGTGCGCGGTCGTGGCGGTGGCCAGATGAACCCGGGACGTGCGCACTCTCGGTCACACCTGCAGCACCAGGAACCAAGTTGGCGGAACCAACAAAGAGGGAAACAGGAGAAATACCGACGCACGGGGAGCAAGAGACGACGGTGAAGATGCCGGATGACGTCAATCCTGCTTACGGCGTTGCGATGACAGCAACGACGACAACCGCATGGATGAAGAAGATCCATGTGCCCGTGGCTCGGCACCCAGCAATCACCTCCAGTGGATCCGCAAAGGACGGTCACCCGATGGTGGTAGCGGGTCTGATCAGGTATGGTTGTCGTTTCGGGTCTCCATATTTCGAAGCAAGCGAATATTTTGTCCTGTAAACCCAGGTGGTGTGTATGGCTGTCGCGGTAGGAGCTTGCCACGAAGGCGAAGGGCGTCTGAGGTTACGCCTCGGTTCTGCCGCTACTGTAGTACAGACAACCGAAGCGGTTAGTCGGGGCCGGTTTCACCTTGTTTACCGCTGATTCTGCGTCTCTATCGCATATGCCACCGCTAAACACACAAACCACTTCTTCCTCGTTTAAAGGGGCCAGTATATACATTTGAGCACCAGTCGTCACAAGGCTCCAGCGGCATTTGTCACGGAAGTCGATACCGAAACACGCGTGGCCGGCGACGCAACCTGCACTTGGCGGGTAGTAAGTAGACTAAGAACAACCTAAGCATGAGAGTTCGGCGTCGCCGGATATATCTCTTTTTTGATGCCCCCTGCAGTGCGACTGCTGGCACATAACAACCGACTCGCGCGGGTATGTTGGTCGCTCATCCACAGGTACGCAGGAAAGAAGTTATCAAAGGACGGTGGGAAAGGAATATGGCCCGTGCTATGCGAGAAAATACTAATCGCGCCCGTATCCTGCCTGAACCGGATTTCGCTGGTACTGGCTGAGCGTTTCTGCGAGTGTCACCGCTGGCTTGCTAAATGAAGAACCCCGGGCGGTGTGCACTTAGTGTTGCCGCGCGCGTACCGCAACAGTAATAGCCGCTGGGTTACCGACAGAGATAGCCGTTTGGGCGGCTGACTTGGACACACCCGCGACAGCGACATTGCGGCGACCTTGTGATCTCGGTGGTCGATAAGGGTGTAAGGATAACCGCAGTCTGTATTATTGAACGAAGGATTATTGTTTTTGCGTGACGTGTTTCCTGATGCACTTTTAACTGGGTTGGTGCCTATCGCGGCGCAGTCTGCGATAAGGTTAAAAGACGCATGTGTGTGTGGACCCCGTGACACAATGATACAAGGATACGGTTCAAATATTTCTTCTCTTTTTCAACAAGACGGTGGCAGGACACCTAAGTCATAAAAAAACCGCCACCACAGCGAGACGCTTGCTACAACAGAGGCAGCACCTTTGGACTATATTGTTTCAGAATGACGGGATTCTTTTAACCCAAAATCGTTGGAATGTCATTTTTGTTTTGCCAATATGAAAATTTTGTCATACCTAGGCCATGGGTTTCGTCGTCGGGTTGCACTTTCCGTTTTACTCAAAACGATTTTTTGGGCGAGAGGAATAGAGCTCCTCAAGCGAGGAGCTTCAGAAAAATGTAGGTGCCATTCTACCGTAGCATGCGTGGCGATACAATACATGGACAATACATGTACAATACATGGACAATACATGTACAATACATGTACAATACATGTACAATACATGTACAATACATGTACAATACATGTACCAAATAAGACGTGTTTGTGTATGTTTCGCTATGGTGGCATACGCGTTATGACTATTTTACGGGGGTACATAGTACTTAGGACCAGACATAGTAAAAAATAGGGGAATATATATATTTTTTGTGTGTATCGTAGGTCCTCATTACTATGGTCCTCCGTAATGAACGACCCGTCGCCTTGTTGCTGAAGAGAAGAAATGTTTGAGCCGCATGTGACGGTTGTTCGCCTTGTTGCTGAGGAGAAGAAAGGCTTGAGCCGCAGGTGACGGTTGTCAGAGAGCGGCCTTGATGCCACTTCCGCCAAGTAGGGAGGCTGTGATACGAACAAGCAAGGAAGGGTGAATTGGAAAGAATAACTGATAGATAAAAGGGTCTGATTTGGGAGTTGAAGGCCTTATTACATGCAGGCAGACTGAACTGAGACACGTACATGCATGCTGGACCTGGAATTCAGGTATTCTTGATGCTGGTTTACCTGGATTGGGTGTGTTCCCACTATTAATAGGAAGGCCGTTCGGCATTGGTGCTTGGAGTTGAGGTTCTGGTAGAGGTATTGTGTTCTAGCATTTTTAGATTCTGATACTGGTTTGTTGTTCTTGGAGACTCCAGTCACGGTGTTTGGGTTTTGGGTCTGACACGATCGCATGATTTTAGAGGTAGGATTTCGGTCTCTGGGTTGGTCTTACACAGACATAATGCAATTGCGATTCCATAGATTCGTGTTCACTTATCGGGGAGGCTGTTGAGCGTACGAGATACAAGACGGTTGCATAAAGGTCTGAGGCTACGTAGATACAGCAGGCACATTTGTCCTTGGTGGACATATTCCTCGAGCAAGCGCCTCCAGTGCGCTCTAATATTCTGGGTCGTCTTCACGTTTATGCGATCATACGAATCTACTCTTCGTGTCCTGGTGTCATGAGTGAGCAGCTATACGAACCCACCCCAGCCTGCCCTGTAGAACTGGCTACGGGCTGAACGGTGGTTGATTACAAGCTTGGCGTGTTTGACAATGATGAGCCAGATGCTGATGAGCTTTACAAGTCGATGGTAGAGAGTTTGATGTGGTTGGCGAACCAGACACGCGCGGGCACTCTCACCGTGGCGCGAGCGGTAGCATGGTAATCTGCGACGCTGACGTCAAAGCATTGGCAGGAGTGCCACATTTTGATGATGACCGGCAAGACTTGTGTAGGTGTAGACAGGGTAAATTTAAGTAGCGGTATAGGTATACGGCAGAGCTCAGTTGATGTTATACTTTTTATGGACTATGAAACCACGCCTACTGACGGGAGGTCTACAGTACCTCTGGTGCAGTTGTCATGCGCGCTGATGCATGTGTGAACCGCTTTTCTCTTTCGACGCAGAAATTCTTAAGTCGTGTTTTCTACGCCAGAGAAGTAGATGGCGATGGCGACGGGTATCTGCGAGATGATTTTCACGCGGTATGGCTTGACTTGATTTTTTGGGACCGCAGTGTTGGGGTGTACCATGGTGGAGGAAGATAACATGGGGGTGATGCGTTGGGCGAACCACCCTGAATCTTCTCCTCCTCCCAACAGTAACAGCATTGGTGCTCGTCATCATGTCTTTCGAATGCGTGTTGCTGACGTCAAGTTTAAGATATTATATGCTTGTATCAGCAAACTGTTGGCACACGGACACGTTTCGTATTGATCGTAGCGTTGCATCTGTAGCGTGATGGCGATGAATTTCAGTAATTTGTTTTTGCCGGGTATTGTTGGGAATTGGGCTGGTTGGAGTAGTCAAGTTTTCAGTAGTTGGAGGAGGCGCCGAGAGGTATAAAAGCGAAGTTAACACGGCTGCAGCGTATGCCCATGGCCTTCATGGATTGTGGTGTACACTTTAGATATTGGTCACTTGCGAACGACGTGCAGGAGAAACATACACTATAGTAGTATCCATGGTATATTTTCATTCAAACTCAGTAGCTCGTTGTCTTTGCATACTTACGTGGGGAATATCTATCAGGGTGGCTGCTATAATCTTGGATATGCGTTGTTACATACTAGGGACTTGCTATTGTTCTGCTCGCGTGTATAGGGCCTACCACAGAAGCGACAAGTTTAGTTCGGGCGGTACGATTTCTATGTGAAGAAGGCACCTCAGATTCTTGTTTGAAGGTTTCCCTGCATACTCCCGTTTGTTGGATTTTCCCCTTCCCGTAGTTCCCGTCTCAGTTTTATGGGGATATCTACAATGAAATTCAAATCGAGAGATTTGATGAAGGTACTCAGACTCATTGCCGCTTTACCGTTGCAATTATATACCTCGTATGATGGAATTTGGTATTTGCCCTTAACCTTTGCAATCGGTGATGTCTACTTGAACAACAAGAGGTTTGATATTGGGATTGAAGTCTTTCTTTGGCAATGACGTACGATGCAATTTAGGATTTGCCGTATAGCCTACCAATTTTGCGATAAGTTGTTCGGGATTTGTCGTACCCCTTACCGAGTAGGTGTGTGGAGGGGGTGGGTCAAACACCATGATCTGGCCAAATGTGTGAGAGGCGTAATCATTCTTCTGCATGCTCCTGCAACGCTGTCGCTTTCGATGTTGTCATCGATATCGCACGGAAGCATTGGCGCATTCAACTGAGGGAGTCACAAAATATAAAACGAATACTAGCAAACCTAAGCCGTAGTCAACCATCGCTTTCACCACGTTAAAATGCAGAACGATTCGAGGGTAATTTCCTGCGCTCTCTAGGCACTGTTCCTTTAGAGGGACGCAGCCCCGACAAAATAATCCATTATAGGCCAATATTCCAAACATATATTGGATTGGTTCGTCCGTTTGTCCGTCCTCCCTTCCGCCCGTTAGTTTGTCGTCTCCATTTCGGTCACTCGTAGGGGAACCCACTCGATGTTTCAATTATCTACCGTCGCGTTATCTTGCCCATTTATTCCTTCGTTTGTTCGTTCGCTCGTGTCCGCTTACTTCACTCGTCGGGGAACTCCATCGATGTTTTGATTCTCCACCTCGTCGAGCCTCCGATGCCAACACCCGCCCCAGTCGCCAGGTATCATCGCCTTAGTGAACAGCACGAGTTTCAGCTTTGTTGACGCCGCCTGTGTCTAGTTACGATCTAGTCTGAGTCGGCAGCGCATGGACTCTCGCGAACTACCTGTTCACTGAGATATCAATGCCCGTTTAGTTTTGTTGAAGTAATTTCCTTCCCTCTTGCTCCCTCGCGGGCTCGACCTCTCCACACACGCTCGACAACCATCGCGAATAGGCCGAACTGTACCATGCCCGGGACACCCAAAACAACGTGGTATTCCCCGAAGTTTCTCGAATCGTTCCCGCCCTTCCGGAATTCAGGACGAATGCTACGGCAGAGGTAGCACTTTGTTAAAGATCATTTTTGTTTCTGGCTGGCGGGGTACTGCAACCAAATAACTACCAGGTACCCGATGACAATGGACACGTACTACGATAGAGGTAGCACTTCCTGGAATTTTTGTTTCTGAATGACGGGGCTCCTTAACCCAAGATCGTCGGAATGTCGTGTATTTTTTTTCAATCTGACTTTTTTGTTGTATACCTAAGCAATGGGTTTGTTCATCGGGTTGTACTTTCGGTTTTTACTCAGAAACAGTTTGCGGGTGAGGTTCAGAGCTCCTCAAGTGAGGAGGAGCCTCAGAAAAAAAACTGATGCACCTCTATCGTTGCACGTGTCATACCGTCATTGTGCCAACAAGAGTATATCTGTTCGACCTAGGCCATGGCATTGCTCATCGGGTCATCAAGCATACAGTACACGTTTTTTTATCAAAGTCAGCTTGTCGTTTATTATGTAGACCGCTCCCAAATTGAGGAGCCTAAACCAATGTAGCACAAAAACAATATACGTGCGCCATTACCGCCGCATGTGTCTCAGCACTTTTACCGCCGCATGTGTCTCAGCACTTCAGTCAAGAATAGAATTAACGAAGTGTACCGTCTCAGTTCGCGACTGCCATAGACATGTCCTACGATACAGGTAGCACTATTTTTTAGTAATAGACGTTTTTCTAACGGCGGGTCTCCTTAACCCAAAATCGTCGGAATTTTAGTTATATTTTTGTGCAGTAACCTTCGTTGTAAACCTAGGCCATGGGATTGTTCATCGGGTATCATAGAACCTATATTTTTCCCCAAATCAGTTTTCGGAAGAGGTATAGAGCACGAAAAGTGAGGAGCCTCAAGAGAAAAAGGCTGCACCCCCACCGTAGCGTGCGTCCGTGATACACCGGTATTTCATCTTCCCGGGAGCTTCTGGAATCGTTCGCCTCCTTTTGGAGCTCAGACCTTGGGTCGGGAATGGAAACACGGAGTGTACCGTCTGGTTCGCGACTCCCTTTTGCACCGGCGCGTCCTTATCCGAAAATATGGTCCAGCCCTTTACACTTGTCACGGTCGTACGGGGGGTTTTCCGAGAGTCGCTTGTCTGAAAAATGGGAACCATTTTGTCAACTAAGAAAATCCGTTGCGTATTGGTTTTTGGACGATGCACGTAATCTGTTGGTTGCTGTGGTAAACATTGGGAAAACAACTACTACAGTAGTAGTTTTGCTGTTGTCATTGTTTGGGACGGCGAACAAAACGGAAGGTTGCGGTTGTTGTCCCGCGCCGGGGGCATGGCAGACGCCCTAATCGATTTGCAATTAAGGCCGCTGTGACGGCGGTTGCAGTGCCCCCTGGACGGTAAAGACAGACCGAACCGTAATGCTGGTCGAGGTTGGATGTAAATTAAGAGCCGGCGAGGGAGCGAAGGGGGAGGGAGCTACTGCAGATACGCCATCTGGACATCTCCATACACGGAGAATCCGCGGATGGTCACCCGCCGCCGATTCAACCACGGCTGGTCGTCGACGACATCAAAGGAGCTGAAATTTCGTTATGGCCGGCAGGGTTCTGAACCATGGGACAAGAGGAGATGTTTGCGTTGAAGAGGGTGGAAGACGTCGATCATCGCGAAATCGACGAGGTTTCCCTGCAAACGAACCAACCGGAACCGATCGAACATATAAACTAACACACTTACATTTAGATTGTCGGTTTGGATTATACCTGGTATTGCGTGCTGTTCGGTAAAAAAAGAAAAGTTCAACCCCGCCCCAAAAAACTAATATATGAAAATTAATTAAGTAATTACTGTAGACTAAACTACCGCCTCTATACTAAAAGAGTGGAAGTAATGATAATTTTTCAGTCCGTGTGAAATATCCATCATAACTGCATTAGGCAAGCCTAAGGCTGGCCGCCGGCACTCCAGTAGGCCGAACGTGGAATACATACAAACTATATATACACACAGATCGATGACGAGGTATCACATGTAGTACCTGGTATGTACTGTAGTACCGGTATGATACCTACGTACCAGTAAAGGACAGCCGTACGTATTAATAATGTACTCCTGTACCCATATCATAGTAGGGTCTACAGCAACGAGGCCACCCGAAGCACACGACGCACAGCACAGCATCACCGTAGTTACACGAGTACTGGTCCTATCTTTTGTTGTTAGCGCGCACTACGCCAAACCGGCCCCACACCACACACGCCACACATTAATGCTAGTGTTCGGTGAGCTCGAGGGGAGCAAGGGCTACCCGTACGCCGAGGGTTAGGAGAGCGAGTGAACGTGGTTTCGAATAGGCTCTTTCGAAAACGAGTAAAACTTACGTAAAAGCATAGCAGTACCGTAGGTGCACGAGTACCGATCGTATACTCCGTTGTCAGCGCGTACTACGCCTAACCGGCCCCACACCACACACCCCACATATTAATGCTGGTGTTCCGCGAGCTCGAGGGGAGCAAGGGCTACTCGTACACCAAGGGGTAGGAGCGGGAGTAAACTTGGTTTCGAATAGGCCCTTTTGAAAACGGGCAAAACTTACACATAGAGCACAGCAGTACCGTAGTTCACGAGTACTGGTCGTTATTCTGTTGCCAGCGTGCACTACGACAAACTGAACCTACACCACGCACCCCACACATTAATGCTGGTGTTCGGCGAGCTCGAGGGGGGCAGGGGCTACTCGTACACCGACGGGTAGGAGAGAGAATAAACCTGGTTTCGAATAGGCCCTTTCGAAAACGGGTAAAACTTACACAAAAACCACAGCAGTACCGTAGTTGCACGAGTACTGGTCGTATATTTTGTTGACAGAGTGCACTACGCCAAACTGAATCCACACCACGCACCCCACACATTAATGCTGGCGTTCGGCGAGCTCGAGGGGAGCAAGGGCTACTCGTACACCGAGGGGTAGGAGAAGGAGTCAACCTGGTTTCGAAGCGGCCCTTTCGAAAACGAGTAAAACTTACACAAAATGCCCAAACGTACCGTAGTTGCGCAAGTACTGGTCGAATATTTTGTTGTCACCTTGCACTACGCCAAACCGACCCAACACCACACACCCCACACAATAATGCTGGTCTTCGGCGAGCTCGAGGGGAGCAAGGGCTATTCGTACACCGAGGTGTAGGAGCGGGAGTGAACCTGGTTTCGAGCAGACCCTTTGGAAAACAAGTTAAACTTACATAAAAAGCACAGAAGTACCGTAGTTGCATGAGTACTGGTCGTATATTTTGTTGTCAGCGTGCACTACGTCAACCGACCCAACACCACACACCCCACACATTAATGCTGGTGTTGAGCGAGCTCGAGGGGAGCAAGGGCTACTCGTACACCGAGGGGTAGGAGAGGGAGTAAACTTGGTTTCGAATAGGCCCTTTGGAAAACGAATAAAAAATTAAAATCCGCTCGAAAAATACAGATCGAATTTCGAATCAGTCAGTGGTCAGGGTACACGAGTAGACCCAACCCACTACACACACCACTCACCACACCACACGCGTGAATGCTGGTGTTCGGCTAGCTCGAGGAGAGCAAGGGCTACTCGGGCACCGGATCTATATTTGCTTGGCACAAAATCAATTTGTGAAAAAGTTCAGGGCCACCTGTTGGGTACACGATTCCGAGAGTCGGAATTTGAAAATTCCTTCGTACGATGCGAGCACTCGACTTTGGGAGAGTGACTGAGGCAGTCACAACGGCAGCCATAGGAAACAAAGACTATAGCATGCGTGCTCCGGGCTTGACCCACATCAGTAGCAGTACGCCTGCAACGTCTCCCGTGGTGGGTTTTCTTGTGACACTCGTGGCGGTGAAGTGTGTGGAGTTATTCTGCGAAAGTGCGGCCAAACCTGCGTGTTTTTCGATGCTCGAAAAACAAAATTTGACCAAAATGACCGTCCGCCGGCACCATCAATATCCCGCCCACAGAGGTCCACGAGACTCAACCAAGTGCTGCGGATGGGGGCGAGAGTATTTCTGAGCGGCTTTGAAGGTATCAAGCAGTGGGGTACCTTGTGGGCACTGCGGTAGCCATTTTTTGCTGCTGTCGCCTCAAGCGCTAGAGTCCGTGATATTTCCACCTGCCCTCCCCAATAACGCAATTTTTGTTTGATCGAAATCCCTTTCAGCGCTAACTTCTTTTTTTTTTGAGCGAGGGGAGATGAGAGATGAAAGGTGGGACGCAACACCCACTAAAATCGAGCGCCCTCTACGAACTCTTGACTTGGCATGCAGCCGGCAAAATAATCTTACCCCTAGTTGGCTCGTCAATTTGACACCGGGCTCATCGCGATTGGTTCAGTGTGCGTCGTGCAATATGCATTATAGCCCGGCGACAGACAGACATACATACATACCTACGTAGATGTATAATACATGCATACATACATACACATACATACATACATACATACATACACATATACATACATACATACATACATACATACATACATACATACATACATACATACATACATACATACATACATACATA
>JAYJMJ010268656.1:0-13238 GCA_036873875.1 Laminaria ephemera | reverse complement strand
TGCGACAAGAACTTCATGGGCGACGGCGTGTGCGTCAACGTCGTGAGGCCCATGGTGTGTAGCGAGGCGATGAACATGCCGCAGGCGATTCCGAGGCTTTCCTTGACGTAGTAGTGGTGGGCCTTGGTGCCGTTGTCGCGCACGGCGTATCGCTGCTCGAACGCTACGACGATCCACGGGACGATCTCGAGATAGTCCTTGTTGCTGTGGGTGCCGAGGGGTTCGAGCACCTCCCTCCATTCGTCGGGCATTCGGCCACCCTCGTAGTTCTTTTGTTCTTCTTCCTCGGCTGCTTCTCGTATCTTGCGCTTTGTTTCGGCATCACCGATAACCACAAAGGTCCAAGGCTGCTGGTGTGCTCCCGAGGGTGCGGTGCCAGCGGTAGCGATGGCGAGGTCGATGAGTTCGCGGGGCACCGGCTTGTCGCTGAAGACGCGTGCGCTTCGACGGGCCGCCATCGATTCATAGAACTCTTCAGCCCGCTCGGTCATGACGGTTTCGTCGAGCGGTTCGAACGGGTGGGGAGTGAACGGGTATTTCGCCGCGGTCTCGGGCGTGGGGTAGGTGCTACTCACTGGATCGAGAGTAGAAGCGATGCGGCATCAACGTGGGCGCTGTCTTTCGCTGAATGGTCTGGTGCGTCTTCGACGAGCTGCGCCGCCAGGTCGTCCAGTACGCCCGAGGCGTCCGCCACGAGTTCCTGTCCTTGTTGGGTGAGCACCGCAAGGGCGAGCCGTGCATCGCGTTCGCTCTTTTGTGTTTCGACGAAGCCGAGTTTCTCAAGCGGCCGAAGCGCACGAGTGATTCCCGAGGGTGTTCTCCCTACTGCTTCGGCGAGGGCCACCCGGCTCGCAGAGTTGTTGGGGGCGTCGGCTAGGACGCGAAGCATCTGGTATTCGCTGAAGCTGATGCCCTTTATGGTTGAAAGAGCGCCGTCGAGTCGCTGCTCAAGGCGCGTCCACGACCGGGCGAGGGAAAGAATGATTTGCTGGTCCATGCAGTCACAGTACGTGACTGCTCACGTATTACGCAACTGATTTACTGGTGGGTGGAATGTGTCAGTCTTGCGGCGGGTAAAGGGATTCAAGCCGAGCGGATTCCTTGATGGCAAAGGCCAGCACGGCGAGTACCACGATGATCCCGACCATTTGCAGCGCCACAACCGACTCGTCGTAGAGGATCGCAGCGCCAATGACCGAGATGACGGGGACACCCAGGGTAAAGAGCGACAGGAGCGTGAGGCTCACGTGCGCATGAGCCCAGCTGATGAGTAGATGCCCAGTGCCCGGAAGGCATACCAATCCGAGGACGTAGATCCATTGATTGGAGGCCGGTACCGGCATTCCACCCGAATCGACCAGCAACACCAGCGCCAGCACTGGCGTTCCTGCGATAAGCGAGTGGGTCTGCAACGTGATTCCGGCGAGGGATTCCCGAGCGATCTTCCCGAGGGCGAAGTACGCGGCAAAGAAGATGAGCGCGACAACAGCTAGCAGGTCGCCGCTCAGGCTCCACGAAGTTCCTTCCGATGACCCAAACACCACGGCTGCTACGCCACCCAAAGCGAGCACCGTCGCCCCGATGACCTGCAGCGAGATGTGCTCGCCAAACCGTCGAGCGGCGAAGCCGAACAGCAAGAGCGGCGACATCGCCCCGATGACGGTGACGTTGGCAACCGTCGTCGACTTGATGCTGACAAAGAACGCAGCGATCTCGATTGCCAACACCACACCCGTCGGAGCAGCGGTTTTGAAGTCGCTCCATCGGAGTGGGCCGACGAAGACCATGTGCCCGATGCTGTAAAGGATTGCGGCAGCAAGGTACCGCCAGAACGCAATCTGTGGACCGGTGAGGTCGGTGCCGCGAACGATGAGGTTGCCGAGCGACCAAAACACTACGGCGGTCATCACCGCCAGCTTTCCCCAACGGGCATTCGACATCCGGCGATGGTACTGGCGAGTCGCTGGGCGGCTGTCGTCCGCCGAAGTACCGTGGCCTATGGAGCCTCACGATGCATGGAACCGGGTTTGCGATCGACTCCGACAGCTCGGCGATCGAATTTCGGCCGAACCCTTTGGAACGAGCCACTCGGCCGTGTTCGAGGGCTTCGAACATCTGGTCGACCAAGCTGCCCTTTGGCTGAGCTGGGAGACACTTCACGCCGACCCGACTCGTCCGTTCTTTCATCGCCACAACGACCTCACCAGCCAGTGGGGCGGACCTAACGCTGACAACGTGTACCGGCACTGCCGGATCGATCCGAGCCGTCGCTACGTGATCCGCGGTCGCATGCACAGTTGCGATGAGTTCCTGCTCGCGCTTCGTGCGGGCTTCATGCACCGGCCGACCTGGGGCACCCTCGCCCAGCTAACCGCAAGCGATCACAACATTGGCCCAGGTGACGAATTCGAGCTGCACTTCG
This sequence comes from Laminaria ephemera, assembly GCA_036873875.1. Lineage (NCBI taxonomy): Eukaryota > Phaeophyceae > Laminariales > Laminariaceae > Laminaria > Laminaria ephemera. The sequence goes on along the minus strand of JAYJMJ010268656.1, from coordinate 10,816 downwards.
GCGGCGACCACCCCGACGCCATCGCTATCCCCGAGGGCGCGGTGATGTTGTCGGTGCGCGAGTACTACTTCGAGTGGCAGGCCGATGAACCTGCGACGTTCACCGTCGAGTGTCTCGATCCCGAGCCCGCGCCCGTGTTCGACACGGCAGCGCTTGCGCATCGGCTCGATGAATCGATAAACGAGATGGAGGAGTCCATCGAGTATTGGAATGCCTATCTCATCAAAAACCGTGCCGACCGCACGGACAACTCGTTCGCTGCCCCGACACTCAAGGTCGCCAAAGGGCTTTCGATCGCCCGCTATAAGTTCTGCTTCTGGGACCTCGCCGACGATGAGGCGCTCATTATCGAAGCCGACGAGCCGGACGCCCGGTACTGGGCCGTGCAGCTTTACATGATGCACACTTTTGAGCTCGTCGATCCGTTCGGCGCCGTGACCAGCCGGAACCACACGCAGGCGGCGGGGTCTGCTGACGGGCGCGTTCGTTTTGTTCTCGCCGCATCGGACCCGGGCGTCGCGAATTGGCTCGACACCACAGGCCGGCACTCTGGCCTTTGCACGTTCCGATGGTTTTGGCCTCGTACCGATGCCGAGCCGGCGATGTCGACTCGAGTGGTGCGACTAGCGGACGTGCCTGAGCTGCTTGCCGGCGAGCCGTTGGTTTCTTCGGATGAGCGGGCCGCCGAACTCGCCGCCCGACAAGCGCATCTGCGCTGGCGCTTTCGCACATGAGCTGGGAGCCCGAACCGCAATCCACGTGGGTGGCCGAGGCCAACCGGGGAGAGCGGCCCGAGTATGCCCCCAGGCCGGGGCCGTTCGAGGCCGGTCGCCTCATCGAGGCAGCGCTTGCCCGCAGCGCCGCTGCGAACCCGTCGGTCAGCGACGAGCTCATCGAGCCGCTGGGCGTTTTCTGCGATGCGTTGGAGGCTGAAGCCAACCTCTCACCGCTGGGACGATGGGCGACCCAGAGGTACCTCGACCGGCTTCTCGACCAACGAATACTGCTCGACGAATTGGCCAGCGACCCCGGTGTAGTCGACCAAGTCATCGAGGAGCCGATCTTCGTCGTTGGTCCTCCGAGGTCGGGAACCACGGTGCTCCACCGACTCCTTGCCGCCGATCCGGCACATCGGGTCACCGAAGGCTGGGAGATGCTGTTTCCTGCGACCGCTGGGGCTGGTCAGGACGAAGTACTTCAGGCTGCGGCGTCAGACGAGCTTGGGTTCCCTCAATCGGTGTCCCGCGGAATCCGGGCTATTCACACCTACTCGGCCACCATGCCCAAAGAGTGTTTGTCGGCAATGGCCTTTTCGTTTCGGACCGAGGAGTTCATCAGCCGTTATGACGTTCCGAGCTACGTCGAATGGCTTCAGTCAGCCGACATGAGGCCTGCATACGACATGCATCGGCTGGTGCTTCAAGTGCTCCAGTCGCGATCTGCAGACGCCCGCCGATGGGTGCTCAAATCGCCGGTGCACCTGCAATCGCTCCCCGAGCTTGCAGCCGTCTACCCCGATGCTCGACTTGTGCTGACCCATCGCGAACCAGCAGAGGTTCTGGCATCGGTGTCGAGTTTGTTAGCCAATCTCCGGGCTGCGTTCTCAGAACACGTCGACGCTGAAGCGATTGGGCGCTACCACCTTGACCTCTATGGGCGAAGCTTGGGTGAGCTTGCCGGCCATCTCCAGAGCGATCTGTTCGACCCGTCCCGAATCGTCGACGTCTACCACTCCGACATTGTCTCGGATCCTGGCGACGTGCTGCACCGAATATCCGACCACCTTGGTTTGGACATCGTGGGCGAACCCGCCAGCGAGTCCTCAGAGAAGCGCGGCGATGGACTTGGAGCCCACCGTTATAAGGCCGCCGATTTCGGGCTTGACCTCGCAGAAATCGACGGTGTGTTCGCCGACTACCGGCGAGCGTTCTTCCCCGCCTAGCTCCCGTGATTAACCGATGTACCGAGCTGCCCATGCGGCGATGATCTCGCTGGCGAAGTGCGCATCGTCGGGATTCGAGAGCATATGGTCGGCGCCGTCGATCGACACGAATGACTTCGGGTGGCGAGCTGCTTGGTAGATGTCGGCAGCGTTGTCGATGCCCACGGTGTTGTCGACGGGGGAGTGCATCACCAAGACCGGGCGCCCCAGCTCGGCGATGATCGAGGGCAGGTTCTGCTCGCAGACATCGGTAAGAAACTGCTTCTGGACAGCGAAGGGCCGGCCCGCAAGCTTGACCTCGGCTCGTCCGTCGGTCTCGACCCGTTCGAGGTCGTCGTCATTGAAGAGGTGAAGAACATGGCCCGGGTCAGAGGGGGCGCCAAGAGTGACGGTGGCCCGGACGTCGGGAAGCTGTGCGGTGGCGGCGAGCACTGCGGCCCCACCCAGGCTGTGGCCGATGAGTACTGCAGGGCAGCTGAACCGCTCGGCCATCATGTTGGCCGCAGCGACGAGGTCGCCGACGTTGGACGAGAAGTTGGTGTTCTCGAACTCACCCTCGCTCGATCCCAAACCGGTGAAGTCGAATCGGAGAACCGCAAAACCCCGCTCGGTAAGTCCGGCGCTGATTCGCGATGCCGCCTTGATGTCTTTCCCGCAGGTAAAGCAATGGGCAAACAGTGCGTAGGCCACCGGCTCGCCCGTTGCAGGCATGTCGAGTCGGGCCGAGAGCTCGTCGCCCTGGGAGCCAACGAACGTGGTGCGGGTGACTTCGGTGTTCATGCGTCCGCCGATACGGCGGTAGTCAGCGCAGCGATGGCAGAAGCGAGTTCGGCGGCGAGGTCGGGGTTGCTTAGCTCGCCCGCATCAGAGTCGAAGTTGGCGAAGAAGGTCGGAACCGAGACGGTTCCTTGGAGGTTGGCGCCGAAGAACGGAGCGACTCCTGCGGCGGCATCGAGAACACCCTGGCCACCACGACCACCGGGCGATGTGGCGAGCATCAGTACGGGCGTGTCCTGATACACCGCCATGTCGATTCGTGATGCCCAGTCGTACACGTTCTTAAACGCAACCGAGTAGCTGCCGTTGTGTTCGGCGAAGGAGATGATGACGGCGTCGGCGGATCCAATGGCGTCGTAGAACCGCTGCGCTGGCTCGGGGATGCCGTTGGCCTCTTGCCGGTCCTGGCTGTAAATCGGCATCTCGAAGTCGTTGAGGTCGAGATACTCGATGGTGCTGTCATCGATGCTCGCTGCTGCGAGGTTGGCGGCATGAGTGACGAGCTGGCGATTGATCGACGTGCTGCTGTTCGACGCAGCAAAGGCAAGAATTGTTTTCATGCGCTGACCGTAGCGCCGCGGCCGAGTGTTGCTCCGCCGAATCGCTTTGCGTCGGCCTCGAGATCGAGCGGGACGTTTGATGGTTCATCGGCTTTGAGGAGTGCAAGAGGGACCTCCCACATGATCTCGAACTCGATGCCGTCGGGATCTTGGCAGTAGATGCTCCGGGTGGCGCCGTGATTGTTCTCGCCAACAAAGGCGCCCATGTTTTGCAGGCGCGCCTTCGCTTCGATGAGGTCATCGATGGTCGCGACCTCCCAAGCGGTGTGATACATCCCGATGTTTCTCGACCCGCCAACCTTCTCGTTGGCCGGAAAGAGGCCAAGATCGTGATCGGTGTTCGATGCCGGCGAGGTTAGAAAGACGCCGGCCGATTCGGAGGTTCGTTCGAGTCCCAGTGCCTCCTGATAGAAGGCTGCCGATGCGTCGGGGTCGCTGACCCAGAGCACCGCGTGTCGTAGTCCAAGTGTTGCCATGATGATCGAAACCGTTGCGGCGATCGCACTATTCCCGCTCGCTGGCAACGTTCGATGTCGGCCCGACGGGATCGGGGGGCTGAGGAGTACTTTGTGCCAATGACCGCTCCGAACATTTTGTACGTGATGGCAGATCAATTGGCTCCGCATTTCACGGGCACGTACGGCCACCCGCTGGTGAAAACGCCGCACCTCGACGCGCTCGCCGAAAAGGGTGCCCGGTTCGATTCGGCCTACTGCCACTCGCCACTTTGCGCCCCTGCGAGGTTCACGATGTTGGCCGGTCGGTCGGTCAGTTCCATCGGTGCGTGGGACAACGCGTCAGAGTTTCCCGCTTCGGTTCCGACGCTCGCTCACTTCTTGCGGATCGCCGGCTACCGCACGGCGTTGTCGGGCAAGATGCACTTTGTTGGACCCGATCAGTTGCACGGTTTTGAAGAGCGTCTCACCACCGACATTTACCCGGCCGACTTCGCGTGGACTCCCAATTGGGACCAAGCCGGCGAACGAATCGGCAAGTGGTACCACAACATGGAAGCGATCCATGAGGCTGGCGAGGCCGTCACCACCTACCAGATCGACTACGACGAAGAGGTCGGGTTTTCTACTCGCCGCAAGCTGCACGACCTCGCCCGCGATACCGATGATCGGCCCTTCTTCCTCACTGCGAGCTTCATTCACCCGCACGATCCGTATGTGGCCCGACCCGAATGGTGGAACCTGTACGACCACGACCAGATCGACCTTCCCGATCCGATTGCCGACGAGGCCATCGATCCGCACACGGCCCGAATCCGTGCAGCTATAGAAGCCGACACTGTTGGCTATACCGAGGACCAGATGCGAGGCGCCCGCCACGGGTACTACGCCAACGTCAGCTACTTCGACGATTGGCTGGGCAAGCTGGTGGCTACCGTCGAGGAGGCCGGACTCGCCGACAACACCATCATCATCGTCACGAGCGACCACGGCGACATGCTTGGCGACCGGGGTGCCTGGTTCAAGATGTCGTTCCATGAACGCTCAGCCAGAGTGCCGTTTGTTCTTGCGGGTCCCGGTGTTTCGCAGCGAGAGATCCCCAACGTGTGCTCGCACCTCGACCTCCTGCCGACCCTTCTCGATATCGCTACCGACGGTGGTCCGTGGCCGGAGTTGGGCGTCGACCTCGAGGGTCGAAGTCTCTGGAATCTGGCATCGGGCGACACCGACGATGTGTCGGAGACCACGGGCGAGTACACCGCCGAGATGACATCGCACCCGATGTTTATGATTCGGCGCGGTGACTATAAGTACATCCACTGCGATACTGACCCGCCGCTGTTGTTCGATGTGGCCAGCGACCCGCTCGAACGCACGAATCTCGCTTCTGACTCTGCTCACGCCGCGCTCGCTGCCGCGTTTGCTGCCGAGGTGTCAGAGCGCTGGGACAGCGATGCTATTCGTGAACGAGTTCTGGCATCGCAGCATGCCCGACAGGTTCTCTACCAGGCGATGGCGGAAGGACCGCTCACGTCCTGGGATCACCTTCCCGAGAACGACGTAGCGAACGCCTACGTGCGGAACCACCAGGACTGGGCCGAAGCCGGACCACGAATGAGGCTCGATCGGTAGGCGACAATTGCCCACGCTCTGTTCTCGCGCTTAGCTGGGAGCGAGATCGGAGTATCACCATGACGGCACCCACAGCAGCGATTGACGGCATCGGCGAGGCTCGGGGTATCCCGACCTGCCACGGCGGCCTCGAGAACCTTGAGGAGGAGTTCGACTACTGGGTCGAACCGGAGGCCATTGACGGTGCGGTGCCCACCGACCTGCGCGGAACGTTTGTGCGCAACGGCCCTGGTCGGCAAAGGATTGGCGATCAGCCGTTCGGGCACTGGTTCGACGGCGACGGCATGTTGTCCACGTTTTCGTTCCTCGACGGCAACGTGTTCTTCAAAAACCGGTACGTGCGGACGCCGAAGTATCTCGACGAAACCGAATCGCAACGCATCATGTACCGCGGTTTCGGCACCATGATCCCGGGCGGAATCAAGGCCAACATCGGCCGATACCCGGCCAACCCAGCCAACACCAACGCCATCTACCACGGCGGTCGATTGCTGGCCTGCAACGAGGGCGGCCGCCCGTGGGAACTCCGGTCTGACACGCTCGAAACCGTCGGTGAGTTTAACTACGACGGTGGGCTGACAAAGGCCAACGTATTCAGCGCCCATGGCAAGGTGCATCAGCGGACTGGCGATCTCTTCAACTTCGGTCCGGGATTCGGCGGCGTTGGGAAGGGCGGACCCAAGTCGGTGCTCAACCTCTACCGCATCGACCCTTCAGGGAAACTCGCGTCGAAGGGGAAGTTGCCGCTCGAGGGTTCGCCGTTTGCCCATGACTTCGTGATCACCGACCGTTACGCGGTCTTCTTCATCAACTCGATCGTGTTCGGGAACATGGGCAACTTCGTTCTCGGCCGAAGCAGTATCTCGGATCAGGTTCGTTTCGACCCCGACCTGCCGATGCGGATCGAAGTGGTTGATCTCAACTCCTTTACCTCGGTCCGAAGTTTCGAAACCGGGCCCGGCGCCATCATCCATTTCGGCAACGCGTACGAGGCGGGCGATGAGATCGTTGTCGACGGGATGCACGCCTCGGACTTCGAGGCCAACAAGGTGTTATCCGATGTTTTTGGTGGCGGCCGGTTTAACGGTGGCCGGTACGAGCGTTTCCGCCTCAACATGTCGACGGGCGAGGTGCAGCGGGAGGAAGTTAGCGATCACGAATCGGAGTTTCCGGTCTTCAACCTGAAGAAGCAAGGCCAGCCGAACGAGGTGACCTACACGATTACCTCGGTTCCTAACGGCGCCGATAGTTACTTCAATGGGTTCCAGCGGGTCGAGAGTGGTGGCGGTGTGCACGCAAACACGCTCGAGGCTGGCTACTACGCATCGGAACCAATGTTCGCCGAGCGGGCTGGTTCTAGCTCCGACGCCGAAGACGACGGTTATGTCCTTATGGTCGTGTACAACGCGTACGACCACCGATCAGAGCTGCACATCTATCGTGCTGAAGACATTGATGATCGGGTCGCGACTGTGCGACTTGATCACCATCTGCCGCACCAGTTCCATGGGTTCTGGCACCCCGAGCTGTTACTGAACGAAGCGAAGTACCGACACCCCGCAACGGCTTAGCGCAGTTTGCGGTCTCGACCGTTTGAGAAGGAGCGGGGCACAAAGCGAGGTGTGCGTCGCGAATACTCGGCATACCCCGGGAAGTGCTCGGCGAGTCGGTCTTCCTCCCACTTGGCCTTAATGTTGAAGAACACGATGCTCGCCAAGCCGATGGCGAGGTGGGTAAAACTGCCCGAACGGATTGTGAGTCCGACAACGATTGCAAGCACGCCGCTGTAGATCGGGTGCCGCGCATACCCGTAGAGACCGCTTGTGGTGAGCGCTCCTCGGCCATTGGGAACCGGGGTTGGGGTGAGCGAACTACCGAGTTTGAGCGACGCCATGCCGATAATGACGAAGCCGACGACGATCATGGCCATGCCAAGCAGTCGGAGCCACCCGGGCGTGCCCCAGTGGTCGCTGCCGGGCAGGAAGATCAATGCGCACAGAAGTACTGCTTGCACTGCGACGAAGAGCCAACCGACCGCGGTGCGGTTCATAGTTTCATCTGCTGCACTTGAGCCGAGAGGCCTCCGTCGATGATCCAAAGTTGGCCGGTGGCGTACCGCGCTTCGTCCGAGGCGAGCCAGTTCACCAGATTCGCGATGTCGGTAGCTGTGCCATAGGTGCCAAGCGGATGCACATCGCGAACCGCCTGTTGGAGCGTGTCGATGTCGCCCGACTCTTGAAAGAAGCTCTGCAACATCGGGGTATCGACATAGCCCGGACAGACCGCGTTGACTCGAATCCCTTCGGGCCCATGGTCGCAAGCCATTGCTTTGGTGAGTGCGTGCACAGCACCCTTGGTAGCGCAGTACGCCGCCAACTGGGGGTCGGCAATGAAGCCGTCGTAGGAGCCGAAGTTGATTACCGACGCGCCAGACGATGCCCTCAGCAGTGGGAGTGCGTACTTGCTGGTGAGGAACGTTCCGGTGACATTGACGGCAAAGATGCGGTTCCACTGATCGAGCGTGGTGGTTTCGATGGTCTCTTCGATCTCAATGCCGGCCGCGTTTACCAAGATGTCGAGTCGGCCATGTTCGGCGGCTACACGATCCATCGCGGCGATGACATCGGCTTCCTGGGTCACGTCGAGTCGCTGAAATGCGCCAGGCGCTTCATCGCCGGCATCGAGGCTCCCGCCTTCGCTCAGATCGGCGGCGTAGACCGTTGCGCCCTCGCGCTCGAACCGGTCGCAGACGGCACGACCCACCCCGCCTCGGGCGCCGGTGACGAGTGCAATCTTGTTCTCGAGTGCGCCGGAAGTTCTCATCATCGTTCCTCTTCGGATCGTTCCCTATTCGGGTTGTTCGTAGTTGGGCCGGTAGGCATCGAGGACGAGTCCGTGGAAGTGATGCAGCGCATGTTCGGACAGCCCTGACCCCGCGGGGTCGTGGACGATTCGCCCCTGCGTAAAGGCCGGGGTGTTCATGCCTCGTTGCACGCTCTCGACCAAGCCGATGTCCTCCACCTGGAGCACCTCGTCGATGTAAGCGATGGATTCGAGCTCGGCTTCGTTTGGTTGCGCGGTTTCGAGGAAGAAGTCATAGGTCTCGCGTGTCAGCCCAGGAGCTACCGGCACGATATGCATGATGATGAAGTTCCCGCGACCGGGGTACCGCATGAGGCATGTGTTGGGCCAGAGCCACCACACCGCATGGTCGGTCACGGTGGCGTCGGCAACCGAGTAGGCCGAGTTGTCGCTCTTACCAGCCTCGGCCATATGGCTCGAATAGATGCCATGGGTGGTGACCTTGTAGGTATCCATATCGACGAGCGACACGAAGTCCTTGTGAGCCACATGGCAGTGGTAACACTCGAGAAAGTTGTCGACCACGTTCTTCCAGTTCGACGCGATGTCGTACTGGAGTCGGTGGGCGAACGTGAGGTTGGAAACATCGGGGGCCCAGCTGGCGATCTCGTCGCCGAGATCGCCCGCTTGTTCGTGAAGTGGTGCAGCGTCGGGGTCGAGGTTTACATAGACGAAACCGCCGAACTCGGTCACCTGAACCTCGTCGAGGCAGATCTCGGAGGTGTTGAAGTCGACCAAGTCGGCGGTGCGGCGGGCGCCCATGAGTTGGCCGGTGAGGTCGTAGGACCAGGCGTGATAGGGGCACACGATGTTCTTGGTGGTGCCCGACCCGCTGAGTAGCGCGTGAGCCCGGTGCTTGCACACGTTGTAGAAAGCGCGAAGGGTTCCGTCGGCATCGCGCACGACGGCGATGGGCATGCCGGCAACCTCGGTTGCCACATACGAACCAGGGTCGCGGACCTTCTCGACGTGACCAACCCACTGCCAGGTCTTGGCGAAGATCGCCTCCTGTTCGAGGTCGAACCACTCCTGCTCGGTATAGGCGTCGGCATGAAGCGACATCGCGGCCGCAGGGTCGGCGTTGTACCCCATGCTGATGTGGTTGAAGTCGAGGGCCATGACGCGATGGTAGAACGAGACGATCGCCCACCCTGGCACCGAGGATCGGGCGGGCTTGCTGGTAACTCCCTTTCGGCCAGTGTTCGTCCATGACAGGCTTGCCTGGGTGCAACCCGATGACTACCTGTCGACGCCCGATGCTCATCTCGATCCGGTGGTCGCGTCGGCTTACGACGCGGCGCATCATGAGAGCTTTGCTGGAGCCAAGGTCGAGCCTGCTGTTTCCCTTCTTGCGGGACTGGCGGGATCGGGGTCGGCAGTTGAGTTCGCGGTCGGAACCGGGCGCATCGCTATCCCTCTCTCGGCCGCGGGCGTCGATGTGTTCGGCATCGATCTTTCCGAACCGATGCTCGATGTGTTGCGGGCAAAGCCAGGAAGCGAAGGGATCCGACTGCGTTGTGGCGATATGACTTCAACGTTGGTCTGTTCGGACGCATCGCTGGTCTATCTGGTCTTCAACACCATCATGAACCTTCGAACCCAGGAGCTTCAGGTTGCGTGTTTCCGCAATATGGCGGCACACCTGGCCCAAGGCGGTCACGCGGTCGTGGAGACCGTGGTGCCCCAACTCCGCTCGCTCCCGGCCGGGGAAACAATCCGACCGTTTGATGTATCTCCGAACCACCTCGGTTTCGAGGAGTTCGTCGACCTGGTGAACCAGATCTCGATCTCGCATCACTATTTCATCGACGGCGCCACGGCTCGCACGGTCGCTCCTGCGTTCCGATACGTGTGGCCGTCAGAGCTTGATCTGATGGCTCAGCTAGCAGGAATGAAGTTGGTAGACCGCTGGTCTGATTGGAACCACTCGGACTTTGCCGGCGAATCTAAATCTCATGTCTCCGTCTACCGCAAAATCTCCTGACACGAGGCGACAATCTTGTGGTGCTGTGTCACGAGATTCCGCGTTGTCGGGCAGACTTGAGGGATGAGCCGTCCTCGATTCCATCTTGCGATTCCGGTAACCAACCTTGGTGAGTGTCGATCCTTCTATGGCGACGTCATGGGGTTCCCCGAGGGACGGTCGTCCGAGGCCTGGGTCGACTTCGACATGTTTGGACATCAGCTGGTTATCCATCAGGTCGAGTCGAGCACTGCGGTTGCCGGCACCAATCCAGTCGACGGCGCCGAGGTGCCGGTGCCGCATTTCGGATCGCTGCTGAGTGTCGATGCCTGGCACGCTCTTGCCGCCAAGCTCACCGATGCGGGCGTCGAATTTGTCATCGAACCCCAGCTGCGGTTCGAAGGGGAGGTCGGTGAACAACACACCATGTTCTTCAAAGACCCGTCCGGTAACTCGCTCGAATTCAAAGCGTTCGCCGACGACGCGCAAATTTTCGCGAAATAGAACGGCGTGGATGTTTTGCGAAGCAAAACTCTGTTAGTGAGCGGAATAGAACGGCGTGGATGTTTTGCGAAGCAAAACTCTGTTAGTGAGCGGAATAGAACGGCGTGGATGTTTTGCGAAG
>JAYJMJ010268648.1:0-13238 GCA_036873875.1 Laminaria ephemera | reverse complement strand
GCAAGTCAATTTTTAGCACAAGAAAAAGTCCCTACGAGTACGAGTATGCACTCGGGGGGGCTCGAACCCGCGACATTCTCCTTAGTGGTTGCGCGGTTAACCCACTAGACCATCGGGGACGCCGATCACGTACGTAAGAGCGACAAGAGAAGAGGAGGATAAGGTTTCAAGGGTTTAACCTCAAATGCAGTGGCCGGAGGAATTCAGCCAGGACAGGGACCAAGTGGGGAGGGGGTAGAGTAAGGAGAAATTATTGATGTGGACGGTTGGGGGTGGTTTGGGAGGTATGGCATGTATAATGGAGTGGTACTTCACAGAAAATAAAGAGGCTGTTTAAGGTGGGGTTAAGTTACGGTAGGGTTTATAGTTGGAAGCGGCGGTCTATATCGAGTGTGGTTATACTCGAAGTATATGCTAGAGATTGTGTGTGGACAACATCCAACACTTGTTAATAATAATTCCAGATTCATGAGCAAAACAAAGTGGAAGATTGAACGGAGGAGATCTGGGGTTTGTGGAGAGGTACTGAATTGTTGGCCGGATGGGAAAGAGGGGATGGGGAAAAGGGTTTGAAAGTTTGGGTGGGGTCCAGTTGGTTGAAGTAGAGAGACAGAGGCAGGGAAGGGTTGAAAGATAAAGGAAGAAGACTCTTAGTACGGGACTCTGCGTGACGGTGTGTGCGACCAGAGTTTTGGAACTGGGTAGGAGGTCGGCGGGTTGAAAGAATAACCCGCCCGCCCTCCCTGGGGGGTTAAAGTACGGTAGGGTTTATAGTAGTAAGTGGCAGTCTATATTGGCTGTGGTTATATATGCTAGAGATTGTGTGTGGATAACATCCAACGCTTGTTAATAACAATTCCAGATTCATGAGCTAAACAAAACGCAACCTTATTTTTTCGGTGTCTTCGGTCTCGAGTTTCGCGCGAAATACAGGCGTCCAAAACATAACTCAAATCACTGAAGACGAAAAGTAAAACATACACCAGCCGTTTCATTTATTTCCTGCAAATTGCCTGGTTGATCTACAGTATGTGCTGCTTGTCGTATCCGGTATGTTTGGCTTTGCATGCTTTAAAATAAGCAAAAGAAAACTGTGCGATCGAGAATCTCGTCGAAACTCGTCTTTGCAAGCTGTGTGCGATACTTACATCGCGCGCGCTACAACACGGGGTGTATAAGTAGTGTATGACCTCGTCAAGGATACCAGGTACCAGCAGGTACGATAGTATAAGCTGTCGCCAGGTACTCGCGCAGCACGATCTTTGTACCCTATAATCAACTTTTGAGCGTTGGTGGATGGTGGACGGTGGTTGTTGTTGTCTCATCGCCATAATCTGCGTTGCTGTTGTTGTGAGCGGCGGCTGCGCTGCTGCCTGGTGTTGGATGGCTCCCGCGGTGATTCTGTGGTTGTGTCTCGTTGTGACAAAAAACACACGTTTTTTTTGTTGGAAACGCCTAACCATATTCGTTGACAACCGTGACGGCGGACGCTTCAGGAATTTTGAAAGGGGTCCCTATTTTTAGGGGAGGTGTAAATCAGAAACAATCATTCGCGGACTCCCCTGGGTGACAAAACCAGAGGGTCAGCAGGACGATCTTATAAAGACGGTCGGCCTGTGCCGGGATTCATTCTGCGCACGGAGGCTCTATAACCTATAAACCTTGTTGAGGGGGACAGAAGATGGAATCTAATAGATGCAGCCCAGGCCGGATACTCGGGTTCGTACTGCTCAAGTACTGATGTAACATATGGTTGGTGCGGATCGTGGATGCCAAATGGTATGTCTGCTATTTTTGATGTTCGATAAATACTCCGGAGTACATCACAGTATATGATCACGTGTAACGGCAGACCACTTACCCGATGGTAACTCACTGGCTTTCTGCATCATCAGGCTAACGAGCAGTGCACTTGATCCGCAAGCTCTTTCTTTTTTTTTTGCATTTTGGCTAGTCTCCTTTAGTTGCGATGTGTATCATACATCTCTGACTCGTAGTCTGTGACCTCAAAGCCTTGTATCTCTCTACATATCGTAGGATGAATCAATACGAACACTGGATGTGCTGGATATCGATAGGTAGAAAGAACACGCTCACACGTGAAGTCAGTTAACCGGAAGTGGTGTGTGTTATTTTGCCTTCGTTCTGTTGTTGTATTAATAGACCAAACGATAGAGCTCTTCCATCTCTGAACGAGCTCTCGGCTCTCGTATACTGGTACAATTAATCCTGTGGCGATTCGCAAGTACCGTTAGTAGTATAGTTCGAAGCATATCTATGACAACATCATAACGCTTATCATTGCTCTTGTGTACCGACGCGCGCCCATTGAATGAAGCGATGGTCGTCCGCCATCGCCGTGGCGACGCCAAGGAGGAGCACGGGTCATTCGACTGGCTGGTGCACGCTGGCATCGAGCGAATCCCTAGGGACAAGGCCAGCATATTTAAGCTGGACGACCTTGACCGAAACCCCCTTTTCAGCGTGGGGGGAGCAGGTAAGCTGCAGTATTTATATACGGTATCCAACTCTAAATCTAAGTAGTTTGTCCCCGAAATCTGGCTGCACGCACATCTACAGCAGTATACGTGGTATGTGATTGATGATGCTAGAACTTGTGTTTTGTGTTGTACTGATTGTACTGATTGCTGCACGTGCCGTGGGGGGCGTGATCTCTGCTCGTGACGGCAGAGGAGCGGACAACATGGGTGTAAGCTGTACCGTTTTGGTTGGCATAACGTCGGTGGCTAAAGTACAAATTTCGTGGGCAAGAGTCTGCAAATCCTTCGGTTTGCTGACTTGACGTCGACAGCTGATGTTCATGTCCCTTCGATACTACAGTACAGTGTCAATAATATGAGCATTTAAACACAGAAAACTACAGCAGCTGCGGTGGTTATATTCATCAACCTTTTACATTTCCTTTCAAAACAAGCCTCCCACATTATCTTCAACACTACTTGCTTCACTGTGGCCCTACCGCCGTGAGGGCGGGGGGGGCGTTTATTCCCTACCAGGTAGTTCATAATACAGCAGCAATGTATATTATCTGAACTCTTTTCAGACGTGCGCTTGCAAGAAAAGCTCATACCAGTACATATCATATCGTAGTCGAAGGCGCACACTCGTCGCACAATACTCGTAATATACATACTGACGTTGCGTTTTCCTTGACGATCATTACCGTAGGTGGGGGGCGAGAAAGAGTCAAATACCTCGCTGGACCGCATCATCGTGCCCGCACCCGGGAGCCCCTAACGCCGCGCGGCCGCTCTGCCTCCGAAGCGCCGTGGGAGCTTTAGCCACGACCCGCTCCTCCCCTCTTCCTGCTCAAATCGTTTGTGTCCGTCGATCGCGCTCGCCATGTCCGTGCCGCACCCCGCCGTACCGCACCGCACTGCACTTTAACGCACCGTACCGGTTCAAAAAAGGCGCTCTCCGCTGCTCCGACACCGGGTGCGATACGTCGGTCGAGAAGCTAATCGACGTACCCGGGCTGCTCCTGTACGCGATTGAGATCCTTGAAGGGGAAGTGCTGTTGGTCTTCGTGCAGGTAACGTGATAGGCTGCTCGCACCACTGATACGCAGAACTACAGCAGTACTGCTAACAGGTACCTGGTAGCAATGGCAGTAATCGGCTCTCCACACTATATGGCGATGCTTGCGGTTGTGTGCAAGACCCGCAAGTCGTAGGCGGCCCGTCGACTCTCGGGCTGTTACGCTGTCGCACAAATTTCGGGCCTCCCCGCGTCCGTGACCAAGCAGTTCCGCCACCGACACAGCCATCGTTCGCTGATGATCTGATTGATTCACTCGAGCGCCCCCCGCCCCCCCTGCCCGGTTCAGGTTCGTTTCTGGCGGCCAATCCGCCGTATAGTACCGTTATTATCCGAACTGCTGCTATGTTCGACCCACCAACTTTCAGCAGCACTTGTTGGGGATCCTTCGCGTTCGAAAGCTAAAAGGCGCACATCCATCGAATAAAACCACTTATATCGCTAGTGCTACCGCTACTGTGCTGCTGCTACCAATATTACACTACTACTACTACGACTACGACTACTACTGCTACTACTACTACTACTCCTACTACTATTACTACTACTACTACTACTACTACTACTACTACTACTACTACCAATGATATTTCTATTACTCACTGCTGCTGCCGCTCTGGTATTAGAAGTACAGCTGCTACTCTTCTACCACAACATAAGTTTACTACTGTGTTTTAACTACTTACAGTAGGCCTTGCAGTCCGATGTGGCGACCTCGTCATGTTTCCTGAAGATTGTGGCGACCTTTTCTACGGCCGTAACTCGGCCATCAGTCGCGGGCAGCGGTCCGTAGGAATCCCCCTGCGAACCGCTTTCTCACACACCCTGCGGGTAATGCTAGTAGGCTCATTGCTCTTTCACTTGTGCTGTCGATTATAACGTCTTGCCTTGCGCGATTCAACTCGGAATTTCGACCGCCCGCGACAGGTGCCATCCGTATCCGAGGTCTTCGAAACGCCCTTCCTCGACCGAGGTGTGCGCGCCCTCGCGGAAACCGACAGCACGGTGTACGTCGCCCGCCTGGGCGCGGTGGAGGGGATGCCCGGCTTCGTCCCCGTCCACAAGGTTTCCCCGAAAGACCAAGCGCGCGTCTCGATCGTGTGGAACACCGGCCGCTGCGGGTCGACTCTGATGCACAGGTGAGCCCGCGGCACAAGCATGCGTCGCACTTGGGTTTTTGGCGTTTCCTCCTTGTTGGTGTTGTTGCGGCTGTTGCTGTTGTTGTTGCTGTTGCTGTTGCTGTTGCTGTAGCTGTGGCTGTTTCTGATGTTTCTTGGTGTTGCCGTCGCTCTGTCGAAGTCGAGGCTATGATACAGCACGACGCCGCGTTTGGCCGGCGCACGCGTCGTCTCCATTCGAGCAGGTGCGAACTCGGTGTTTTTATGTTTTTGTTCGGATGTACCCACCCGGTGTGCGTGAAACTTGTCTGCGGCGGACGTACTGCAGGTGTTCTGGCTGTCGCCGCTGCGAATGCGTATGCCGGTGTCTCTCGCGTTTCTGAGGACAGAAAATTCCCAACCGTACGGTTTTTGCCTCGCGTTGTTGTTGCTGTTGTGGTTGTTGTTCGATGTTCCTTGCCTGTCTTGAGGCCTGTCCTTGCCCAGCAGTGCCTGCGGACGGAGTCTCCCTTTCGAGCCCCAGGTACTGGTGCGGTACGAGTTTTCGGTTTATGTACCGCTGGTAGGTATGGAGTTAGGGCAGAAAAACACGCCTCCAGATCGAGAAGCTTGCGCCACACCACGGCGTACCACGCCGGGATTGGCGAAGGGCTTGTGTTGCCACCTCCACTAGACTGCAAGGTGTATGTTGCCGTCATTCCCATATCGCTGTTCTAAACCAAAACACCATATGGCGCGTCGCAACGTTCCACAAGTTTGCTGTCACGCCTCGCTGCTCACGTTCGTTCCGAATGTCCTCCGTAACATGCGCCCCCCCCGCTTGATGCGCTCGTTGCAAATGCTAACCGTATGACGCGATGACGCCGCGGTGCTCTTGGACTAGGATGCTCCGAAAGCTGGGCGTGCTCTCCTTCTCAGAGCCGTACTGGCTGGACAACATCGCTGCTCTTCCGTATCGTGGAATGGACCCCGACAAGATTGCGAGGGTGAGCTAAATCGGTGACGGCTGCCCTTCTTTGCCGGGAATTTTGACGACGTTACCAGGTTTATGGCCATGCCGACTTGTCTAAGCCAGAGCAGCTGCGGATTGTCGGGGTCCGCATGAAGTACCGCCACGGGAAACGATAGCGATGAGAAGGCGTCAAGTTTGGCTACAGCGGGGGCGGTTGACCTACCCCCCCCCCCCCCCCCCGTTGCTCGTACTGGTTTATAAACCGAACGAAAATTAATCGATCATGGTGCCCGCCGCCTACCAACTCGACCAACCGCGGAACAAACTCGAAAACTCGCACGCGCGGCTTATGCCCTCTTAAGGTTTTTGGGGTGTGCGCGGCTATGGACATAAAGCTCGCCCGGAGGTCTCTACCCGCGCATGCACCAGTTTTTGGCGCTGCCTCGACCCTGGGATCCGACCATGTGTCCTTCAACATCAAGTGCATATCTTTTTCGGTGATGGAGCCGATCATGAAGATGCTGCCGAAGGCAAATCACTTGCTGATGTACCGAGATCCCCGAAAGGTGGCCAACGCGTCGTCACACCGATTTGTTTGTTCTCTCCGTGTTTTCTGTTTGTTTTATTCGGCGCAGTTTCGTTAGTTTTCTGGGTTTACTGCGGTCACTGTTCGTACAACGTAATTACTGCGTAGTTCGCGTGTTTTCCTGTTTGTCATGTATTCCGTTGTTTAACTCACGTCGTATTTCCTGCGTTGTGTGTGCACCGCGTGGTTTCGGCGTGTTTCCGTACCGCTGTTGGCGCCATCGTGTTGCTACTGCACCCTTGCAGCTTGTCCGCTTCTACTCCCTACTGCTATACGACATCACGGACGCCTTCTGACTTGCGCGGCTGGCTTTTTCGGACCTCGTCGGCTGCGCTACCACCCCCCCCCCGCACACACAGCGACTGATCCACCCACCCGTCCACCCACCCACCCACCCACCCACCAACCCCTACCAGGTCATCGAGTCGTTCGGCAGCATTTTCCAGGAAGAGCAGTCCCGGGTTGGCGAGGTGATAGAAGGCGCCTCTAGTAGTTGGTTGTTCAGGCGACAGTGTACTGTGCCCCGGTACTTTTCGAGCTTGCATCCTACGGGGAGACGGGGGAAGGGGGGGGGGTCATCAGCCTTCGGATGCAAACACCTCTGATCCGGCTAGATTGGGGGAGAATATCGTTCGATGCATGCCGTCGCAACTGTTTTCTGCCATTCGGCCGCGTTACCCACCACCACCATCACCACCTCGCCGCGATCTCCACCGCCACCACCACAATCCCTGTCGCCCTCACAGCACTGAAAGCATCCTCTGTTGTTGTCGGCGAGCCTGTAGTTACCTAGCACACGTATTTTGGGCGTTCATAGGCGTTGACTGTCGGGCAGGCGGCCAACTGCGTGACATCTCACATGTCCCCTACCCCTCCATCCCCACCCCCCCTGCTTCGCTTCGTTTGCTCTCCCCCCGTAATTTAGTTCATTGGGGCATTAAACCCCTGGCGACGTCGAAAAATGATGGTGAAGACGCCGCCGCCTAAGAAGGGTATGGCCTCGCTAATCTTCAGCGCGGCCGTGAAACAGGTGAAGGTTACACGCCGCGTACGCGCGAGCGTTGTGTTGTTTGCCGACGTGGGGACAAAGGGGAGATAACTCGTTCCCGCTCCTCATGGACGCGGTCGCGTGCATGTCCGTATACATTTGCGCGCTTTGGCGTGCATGCGCGCGTGCGTGCGTGGGCTCGGTCGCATTTATTTCGCGCTCACGCGGACACGTGGGTTGTAGCGCGCAGGCAGGCTCGGAGTGGGACGCTACCGTCGATTGAGAGTCGACGAGAGGCTGGCACGAGTCTCGTTTCACTCACGCGAAAAAACAAGTGATCGCGGTGCATCGCGAGCGCGGCTGAAACCTGCGCCGTTCCTCGAGGAGTAGCAACTGCTCTGAAATGACGGCAGGCGCACTCGTCCAAAATCAGGGGGGTTGTGTGACCTCTCGTTGATTGCTCCGTCGCGCATGCAGTTGCGTGGTAGTCGTGTGTACGTTTAGCCGCAAAAGACGAACGCGGCCACGCTGGCAGGTGGCAAGTTAGAGTGCTTGTATGCGCCCCGCCAGTGAATTCCTTCCCTCACATCTCGCCCCTGATCTCTCTCTCTCTCTCTCTCTCTCTCTCTCTCTCTCTCTTTCTCTCTCTCTCTCTGCTCGTTTGTTTTTGTTTCGGTGCGCTGCAAAGGCGTTGGCGTCTGGGGACCTCGTTCGCCCTTCCGACCCCTTCGTCTCGCGGATGTCGCTTAGCTGGATGGAGACGATGTGCGTGTGGAAGGAGCTGGTCCAGACTGGAGTTGCGACGAACGGCTCCACCGCCAGCCTTAGGCTGGACGAATTCGCCAGGAAAGTGAGAACGGTTAGCAAGACCCCGGACGGGCGGTCAATCGCGCAAACGTTGTGCCGGCGCAGGCGTCCCTTTTTCTATCGTCCTTCCCGTCTGTGTGTTTGTATCCGTGTTTGGGGCTTTTGCGATCGGCGCCGTCGCCTGTCCTAAATACCCTTCAACAAAGAAGAAACATTAAGACAGCGTCCGCACCGGCTGCGAGGAACAACGCCTAACACCGAAAATAATGAAAACAGCTAAAGTAGAGAGCTAATATGTAACTCCCAAAGGCTCCGCGGTGGACGCGGAATAGACGGGGGCAGTTTTGGTTCTTGTTTGCGCCGACCTGTGGCCGCGGTGTCGCTTCAGTTTTTCATTGTGCGCGTCTTTCAGCAAATCTTGCAAGCTCTGGAGCTCTTGAAAGATTGCCAAGCTAGCACGCCGGAAGGTTTCAATACGCGAAGAATCGGGCAAAACGTAACCCAGCGTTTTGGCTTCAAGCTCTACTCGTACTCGTGTCGCGGGTTTTCTCCTGGCGAAATATACAGGACCCCAAGCTGATCGAGAGCATCATTCGGTTCTTTCTTGGTGACGACATCGAGGTGGGCGAGGACGCCATCGCCACCGCCCTGGAAGCGTTCAACACGCACTCGCAAGTGAGTCTTTCCCGGCCCGTGCCGGCGCAGATACGCTCGGCTTCCCGCTTCACTATTGATAGCAACCGCGCTCTAATCAACCAGAGTCCGCGCCTGCCATGAACCCGACAGTCAGCGCTTGGCCGCTTCGAAACCGTCGCCACTCGCGCAAACGGTATCAAACGGCCTATTGCTGTACAGCTGTTGTTGTAGCCCGAAATCTCGGTATCTGTCTCGGGGGCGACCCCTTGTGCCCGGGCGTGGTCGCGAGGGGACGCGTGCTACGATTGAGGTAGCACTTTTCGGCTTTTTTGTTTCTGAATGACGGGGCTCCTTAACCCAAAATCGCCGGAATGTCATTCTTGTTTTGCAATATGATTTCTTTGTATACCTAGGCCATAGGTTTGTTCACAGGGTTGCACTTTCATTCTTCTCAAATCAGTTGTTGGGTGAGGTTTAGAGCTCCCCAAGTGAGGAGCCCGAGAAACAAAATGGGGCACCTCTATCGTAGCATGTGTCAGGGTACCAGCAACGTCACCTTGGACGCGAGCGAGTGAGTGTCCGCTCAACTGCTCACCCGTAACCCCCCCTGCGTTAGGCGCGGAATATTTGATCAGTCTGACCGTCATTCGGTCGTCGTTCGTTCGGTACGGTTCCGAAGCGTCACATCCAGCAGCTACTCGTTCACGGCTTTAAAAAAGCGCTCTCGGCAGTACATACTCTTCCACCTTACTCGATTGCTTTGCGTTGTGCTGCTGTTCCAGGCAGGAGATATGATGGAGAAGTCAAGCCATAAGTCCGGCATCGGCAAGAAGCGCTTTCTTACCCCCGCCGATTTGAGCGAGATCGAGAGAGTCACGGTGGCTGTTCCGGCCATCGGCTCGCCGGACTACATTGTACCTGGCAGTCTGGGAGCGCCCACGTCGTAAGGCGTATATGAACAGCAGTAGTAGCTGCTGTAAGCAGGTGGAGTTTGTGTTGCTGTGTTTGCGCCGGCAGGTCGCTTGCGCCGTCGGCGGCAACACGTGTATCGTACTTTAGCAGTGGGTGAGTGCTGTTGCAAATTTTGTGTATATGATATTATTTGGCAGAAGCAGTCATATATATACGTAACGCAAGGGCATCGCATGCCGTGGGGACTCGTACCTCACCATCGGCGTGATTGAAGATGGTGGATTGGCCATGCGCGGTGGATTGGGGCTTGGCTACAGCGGGCGAGCTGCTTCAGATGACCGGAAGGCAATCAATAGTACCCGCTATGTGCTTTGGTCGTGTTGATTAAATTCAATTTGATCCTCGCAATAGCGCGATACAGGCGGCAGCCGTTTTGAGTGTTTTGCCAGGCATTGCGTCGAGCCAATGCATGAGTGGATGCCGCCGGGGCTCCGAGGGGTGAAGGAATGTCCACTGCGCTTGACCAGATCTTCTCTTGATTATAACAACGTTCTCTTGATTGATCGTGTTCGGACTTTGGGGTCGGATGAAGAGTGACTAATGCGGGATGGGGGCGGGCAGCCAGATGACTGTTGCCCCCTATCTCCGAGGATAGTATGGACTCCACATTTTACTTACCGATGGCCACGGATTCACAATATTCATGACTTTGACCTTTGCTTTTTGGGTGTTGAAAACATCGGGTGGTGCTATATTGCGCTTTTAGGGCTTTACGCAGCACAGGAGGCATTCCCATCTCGGGGAACCTATGCTCTATATCTCCAATGTTACAACAGAAAGCCTTCCGACAGCTCGATCTCTGCCTATACTCTGCCTATACAATGGATCCTCTACGTAGTACTGGTCCGGACAGTCACCACGCATCAACGTATTACATCCCGGCGCACAGCGCCGCACACGTGTGCAGGACCAACGGGCGCATCAAAACTCCAACGTAAACGCGCGGGTAAGGTGATGGATGGAGTCTGCGCATCATCGTAGTGCGATGAGAGCAGAGATGGTCGGCGAAGTCGAAGGACGATGCCGTCACCAGTGCGGTATCGTCGCCATTGGTTTGGGGTTGGGATTTTGCGGCGAGGGCAAAGACCTCGGAAAGGCGTAGGCGGCGGGATAGGGTGATGAAGTCCTAAAGGTCGTCCCGTGGCTGAGAAGGGGAGCCCAGTGAAATAAATCGGATGATGGCGGAGCAAATAATCTCGGTGCGTTGCTCACACGCCCAGTCCGTATGGTTGACGGAGGACGAATACAAAGGTTGTCATCGGGCTCAACGATGGGTTCCGTAGGTCGAAGCGTTGATGGTGGTAACTCCGTGTTGAAGACAATAGCGGAGTCGATTGAGGTTGATGGTTCCGGCAGAGAGATCCTCTCGCGGAGGCGGACCGCTCGTGGTCGCGTCGGTGTTGATCGGGGGCAATGGAGGGCCTATTGGGACGCGGCTTTGGGCGGTGCTCGATCGTTGGGATTTTGACAAGGGCCTGGCCCGAGCAGTAAGCGAGCGGCGGCGAAGGGTGGGTGGTATCGAAAATGCAACAGTGGATGCTCGGCGGCCAAAACCATAGTTGGTAGTAGGCCGGGGCGTTCCGTCGGCGACGGCGGAGTGATGACGGGCCTGAGAAGAAATTAGGCCCGATGAAACAAGAGGAGTGGTTTGGTCCTAGGCGCCTGAGTAGGGAGATGGGAGACTATGGGCGGCCCGAAAGCCAAGCCAAGAGGATCTATCTACGGCGGCTGTCTCGGAGCAAGAACGGTTCGGCGGCAGAGTCCCGAGCGGAACGTGGAACGGCGGCAAGTCTGCAAGACGAGTCTGCGGCGGAAGCTTGAGAAGAAAGTAAAACGGCGGAAGGGCGGCAAGACGAGTCGGCATCGGAGCCTTGAACAGAGATTGGGGACACGAAGGTTCGGATGGTTTTAAGTAAATCGGTAGTGTCCATGCGTGTTCCGTGACGACGAAAGTTGCCGAAGACGTGGTCGGTGATAAGAAGAGATGGGAATGGTGGTGATGGGACTGGACGGAGGGGGAACGAGCCCACCCAAGCCGGTGCTTGGTGTGGAAAGCTCACTTGAAGTATAACCGCAGGCTCGGATGAGGTAGATGCCCACTGTGTCAGGGCTTGCGAGGTGGTTAGGCCCAGTGCGGTCGAGGCCGGTCGTTGGAAAAACGGAAAAAGAAGTCGGCATTACCGTTAACCGAACCATTATGGTATCTCAAAGTGTAGGAGTAGGCCGAGAGGAATTCCAAGCAACGCTGAACGCGAACGTTGTGTTCGCCGAACTTGGTGATGTTCTCGAGCGGTTTGTGTTCGGAGTAGATGTGGAACTTGGTAGACCAGAGATGGCTGCGGAGGCGTTGGATGGTGCAAACAATGCTACTGGCCTTGGAGTCGACGGGGTCCAGGATCGTTCGTTGTCGAAGTTGGTACGGCCAACGAAAAGGACGGGTACCGCCTGACGTTGTTGGGGAAGCCAACTCGGGGGCAGCTTGAATTCCCGAATTCGTGGAGGGTTATTTGGCAGTGCCGAGGCCCCGGAGTGATGTCCGTCACGGCTTGAAAAGCTCGCCACGGGGAATCCTGGCGATCCCTGCTCAAAGCACGCGAATGCGGCGAAGAAAGAGAAACATAGTCGAAAGAAGGTGCGGCACCTGCATCAGTCTGCGACCCCAATAGAGGTGGCCGTCAAGGTGTCTCCTCGCATGGTTTTGGTGGCGATGAGGTCAGTCTACCGCGGACGACTCAGTGGGAATGCTGGCCCTTGGACCCAGGGAGAGCTATGTGATCAGCACGGGGAGGTAAGCTGGAAGATCGTTCCTTCGGGAATTAGAACTAAGCGCTGTTATTCCGCGGGGCCGGCGGATGCCAGTGCACGTACGCGGGTAGAACCGTGCGGAGAAAGTAGTCGGAGAAGATTTGGAGGTCGATGGTCTTGGGGCATAGGCAGTTGTGCTGGAAAGGGGGTTGATGCCGCTGTTGGACGTTGTTGTCGGGTCGCCCACGAGGTTGACAGCATCTACAAAAAATTCACCAAGGACAGGCTGTTGGTTGTCCTCTGGTTCACGACGGAGATGTTCCGCCGGAGATTAGGGAGTTCCATACTTGACGAGGGATTATTGTAGTGGGGATATGAATGTGCTCCTGCGGGAGAATGAGTGGGGGAAACTTGCCACGACCCGTGCCTCACTCTATGGCTCGGTGACTCGATGGTTCGATAATATATACATGTGAGATCATCTGGGAGCCTATCTTGTCCCGCATCCAACACCTTGTGAGACCTGTCAATGCTGAGAGAGGGTTCAACCGACACGATATCGTAAGGCGCCGGACGTTCTCTCACGCTAGGGCATTGGTCTAGGATAAGCCCCGGGGGGGTAAGGGACTTTTGAGTCATCATATCGGATCCAGGGGATTCTGGGATTAGAGTCATGTCGTGTCCGGGGGATACTGACATTAGTGAAGAGTGCGTAGATGTAATGATCGAGGAGATAAAGCTGCTCAAGTTAGAGATCGCAGCACAGCAGCTTTCGCGAGAGATCGAGCGCGGAGAAGAGGCGTTGTGGAAGTCGTACCAAGCAATACCTACGATGGACCCAGGTGACTTCCGCATGGACATGGAGAGGACCTGCCG
>JAYJMJ010268631.1:0-13241 GCA_036873875.1 Laminaria ephemera | reverse complement strand
CCCCCCCCCCCCCCCCCCCCCCCCCCCCCCCCCCCCCCCCCCCCCCCCCCCCCCCCCCCCCCCCCCCCCCCCGATCTGCTGTGGATTCTGACATGTGCTCTGCGTCTGAATACTCCATCGGCCGCGAAGCAACACACCGGCAAGCCAAAAGGTATAGCCGCCGCCCTGCCCGTTCCTTCTCCGGTATGCAGGCACAGCGTGATAAAAAACACCCCGACATCTTTAGTTGACGCCATCGCCGGAGTCCGCTTTTGACGACCACAACAAAACCTTCGACAAGGACAGACGTGTTCGACCACTGCATACAGCAACTCACACTAAAACCAACTAGCTTGTCCTCAAACGTGTAGGTGCAGGTCTCAAGGGGTTAACACTGATGCGATGAAAATAACGCAACACGCACCGATATCTTAGCTGGTGAGCAACGCGCTCCGCCGTCAGATAGCCCCTCGGAAAATGCTCGGGAAACCTCCTCTCCGTCGCCGCCAGTTTCCACACGATCCACCTAGGCACGCGTACGGAGGGGGGTGGAAGCGCGGAAACCCGTGGTGGGACGAGTCAGGGTGGGGACGGGGGATGTATGCCGTGGGGGGAAGGGCTGCTCGCGGGGTGGGAGATGGGAGGTGCGAGACGTGGTAAATATAGTATACCTGTCGCAAGGGACTCGCGCAGCAGATATTGGAAACTGTCGTCACCTTGTGTGCGTTGGTGGTCGGCGGGCGCTTCAGGCAACTCGAAAGTAATAAACGCAGTTTTTCATATTACCGTAGCCAAGACGCGCCAGCACAGAGAGAAATTGCGAACCTTCGCTTGCGCTATAGAGCTTGCCTGCAAGCTTTAGGAGGGGCGGAGGGGGGGTCATGACAGCGAGCTCGCGAAAAATGCAGTGTTTCCAGGCGCTCGCCCGGCATCACACCGCCTAGACTTTGCCCGAGGTGCATATTCAGGCCCGGCGAGAGCGGGCGGGGTGCTTACGCGTGCGTGCAGACTCCCAAACAGAAACGCATTATCTAAATGTAGTACCAGAAAACCTGCGGCAGGGTACGCCCCCGACAGCAGACCACCAACGACACGACTACAGATACAGCACCGAACGAGCACTAGCAGCGCCTACCCGAAAAAAGCACGGTCAGGGGTACCACACAAGACTGCACCTGACGTGATTTTCCACCCAGGTTGGCGTTGCAAGCTGCCCGTCTCCCCCGCCCCGTAGCAGCTCGTCTCGAAACCGCGTGGATCCTGGCTCTTGCGCCCCGCGGCGATGCCGCTCGCAGCCTGGCCCATCTCCACCCTGTTCCCTCCCACCTACCGGAGTTCCCCCCGTCGCAGACTTTGACGCGCAAGCCGGCGTTCCTGCGGGCGGCGCGGTAAAGCAGCAAGGTCGGCCACGGCCGCCGCCGCCGCTGATGAGGTCACCGCAATCACCATCGACGTCGGAGAAGCGAAGATCGCACGCATTCACCGATGTCACTCGTCCGAGAAGCGCGGCGACGATGCCCTCCCGCGCTTTTTGCATCACCGCCGCCTGTAATCTCGCCGCTGTTCCGACGCCGTTCCCCGTGACCGGTGTTTGCTGCTTTTCTGCGTTTCTGTATTCCCCCACCATCTTGGCCCCAACCACCGCCTCTACCTCCGCGGCCGCTATCGCTGCTGCTTCCGCTGGCTTTGCCGGTTCATCGGCCGGCAAGATATCGCTCCGACCCGCACGCGACAACGTTTCGGAAACCTGCGGAGGCTCATCCAGCAACGACGACAGCGGGCGGCGCTGGCAGGACTGTCGCCGCTGCCGATTCATCCCCACCGCTTCCGCGTCCGCCGCACTGAGCGATCTGAACAGAACGCGCGACGCCCGGCAATCGGGCTCGGGCAGCGTCGCCGAACCCGATGGGGCCGTCGCTGCCCTCGCCAAGCCTTCGCCGCTGGGGTCGGCGCCACCACTGCCGCCACCGCGACCATGAGACGCGCCAGTGACACGAGGCGATGTGCTCCCCGTCGCTGCACCTTGCCGCCCAGGAGACGGTCGGGGGAACGCGCCGAACCCGGCAACGCCTCGACGTTTCGCGGAACTCGAGAGGACTGACGCAGACCGCGGCCGTTTCGCCGCGTGCAGGCCACCGCCACTGCTAACGCCGCAAACCGCGCCGAGCCCTCTAGTCGGCTGCGGAGTGACGCGGCCGGTGGACGACGGCGCGGGAACACCGGCAGGAGTAGACCTGCGCGCGAGGGGCCTTTTCAGCGAAGAAGGCGTGCCGACGCCCGCGGGAGGCGGCATCGTGCCCACGCGCTTCGGTGGCGAAAACACGGCGCGGCTTCCCAATGCCGGCGATTGCCCGCCAGTGGCAGCCTCGCGAACAGGGGTGGACACCGATCGCTGCCGGGTGCTCATCGGGCTGTGGCCGGCGAGGGGGCCCGGCCCCCACGCCCCCGCCCGCCTAGCCGCCGTTGCGCCAAGCGCGGATTCTCGTGGCTCATCCTCCGAGTTCTCCTTGCCGGTGCCCGGCCGACGCCCGCCGTCGCGCGGAGTGTAGCCCAGTTTGGCAGGAGAAGGGGTTCCCAGACGTGGCGTTAGAGCGGAACCTCCAATGTCCCGGCCTCTCCCGGCCGAGCGCGAATCTCCCCAGACACCGCTCCCACTGCCGTCGCTCCACCCCGCACCCCCAGCGCCGGCGCGAAGGGTAGGGCGCTGGTTGTGCAACGCGTTGTCAGCGGGGCAAGGGTCAGGTTCTCCGAGCATTTTCTGCGCCCGCGCCAACGCCTCGGCGGAGACCTCAACGTGCCGCCTCCGTCTGGTCGATAACACGCTCGCGCCGCTGACAACGTCGCTGGTGCTACTGTTACTGCTACCACTGCTACCGCCCCTGTCGCGTCCGTTCCCAACGTCATCGACTCGAAAGTGTTCCGGCTCCCCACCAGAATCCAGTTCCCTCTTCTCTCTGCTCTGTCCCGTCCCTTCTTTGAGCGGGGCCTGGAAGGAGACGCCGTTGCCGCAGGAGGTGACACGGCTCCCGAGCGCCCCTTCACCGCTAGCGCAATCGGCAAGGGAAGGCGGCGGCTGGTTCTGCGCCCGTTCCGCTAGACGCTCCGACTCCGAGAACATGTTCTCCACCCGCGCCAACGCTTCGGCAGAGACTTCGATGGCCTTGCCTCCTCCGGCCAAAATCAAACTGCCACTGGAGCGGCCGCTGCTGCCGCTGCTGCTGCCGCCACCAACACCACCGCCACCACCGGCAAGAGAAAGATTGCCGCTCTTCGAACGCGGCGGCTGGTTCTGCGCCGGTTCCACTAGACGCTCCGACTCCGAGAGCATGTTCTCCACCCGCACCAACCCCTCGGCCGAGACCTCCATGGATTTTCCCCCTCCGGCCGAAAACAAGCTTCCGCTGGAGCGGCCGCTGCTGCCGCTGCCACCGCCGCCCCCCCCCCCCCACCCACCACCACGACCACCACCACCATCACCGCCGGCTAGACACGGATTACTGCTCTTCACAGGCGGCTGCTGGGTTTGTATCGGCTCCACTAGACGCTCCGACTCCAAAAACATGTTTTCCAGCCGCGCCAACGCCTCGGCCGAGACCTTGATGGCCTTGCCCCCTCCGGTCGAAAACAAGCTGGCGCTGGAGCGGCCGCTGCCGCCGCCGTTTCTGCTGCTGCCGCCACCACCGCCGCCCCCACTACCGCCACTGCCGCCAACACCGGCAAGAGAAGAATGACCGCTCTTCAAAGTCGGCTGCCGGGTTTGAACCGGTTCCACTAGACGCTCTGACTCTGAGAACACTTTCTCAACCCGCGCCAATGCCTCGGCCGAGACCTCGATAGCTTTGCCTCCTCCAGTCGAAAACAAGCTCGTGTTGGAGCCGCCGTTGCCGCCACTACCACCGTTACTGAAGCCGCCACCGCTACCGCCGCCGCCGCTTACAAGATAAGGTTTGCCGCTCTTCATAGGTTCTCTCGGCGGCGCAGGAGCCGTCCGCTTCGCCGCAACGCCCCCCTCTTGATCTCCGACGTTACCCCCTACCGTGTCCGCCACGCGAGTCCCCGAAGCGGCAACGCGGGGTGGATGGATTTTCCGAGATACACAGCCAGACGCCGCAACGCCTTGAGGAACTCCACTGTCACCCACCACTCTCCGCCTTTCGGAAGTTATCACTTTTCCCGCTAACCCCCCTTTCTTTCCAGCGGGCGGAACCGTGGAAGCATCAACACCGTCGCTAGGCTCGTCGTTTTCGAACAGATGCCCGACCTTGGCTAGAGCCTCCGCAGAAACGATCAACGCACGTCCTCGCGCCGTGCGGAACCCGCCGCCTGCTTCGACGCATGAAGGGCCCAACGAGACGGCGGCACCGTTGTAGCCGCCATGACCAGCCTCCGAGTCTGCAAATTCCTGGTTCACCCCAACTTTCTCCTCAGCGTGGGTGGTTGAAGCTCGGCCCTCGGGAATCTGACACGCGATAGCGTTGCCGGTCGTCTCAAGACATGCTCTCACGTCGGTACCGCAGAAGTCATCCTTCGGCCGATACCCCGCAGTTGCGATTGCTGTGGCGGCAGCGGAGTCGCTCTGGCCCCCTCTCTCGGAAACCCCGACCCCACCGACGCCCGTGCCACTAGAGACCCCGCTACGACCGCCACCAACATTACCACCGGTCCTCGTTCTACCCGTAGCAGCTAAGGGCGGCACCGAGGGGTCCGCATTTTCTTGGTCTGCCGCACCAAGAACACGGCCTCCCACCTCCGTAGCTGGCGCACTCGGTAACGCTGCCGAGGCCGCCCCGGGATTCGCGCGTACCTCAGGCACGGGTGTTGTGGGGGGCACAGCAGACGAAGAGAGGTCATTCTCTGCATCGGAAAATAGTTTTCCCGCCCGGGCCATGGCCTCCTCAGAGACGTGCAATTCCCGCCCGCCTGCCGTTTGAAATGCCGCACCGGCACCTGGAAAATCCCCACTCCCGCCAGGTACTTGCCCCATCTCCCCTCCCCCGCAATCGCCCGGGAGAGCCGCCTTTGACCCGACACCCCCCTCCTGTGCAATGGCAGGGTTAACGAGCGGCACCGCACACTTGAGACCCCCCCTGACGCTAGCGCCTCCGCGGCTCGTATCGCGGGCGTGGAACGTCCCCGCCACGGTCGAGGTTCGAGTGGTCGATCCGGCTGGCTTCGCGCGAGAGTGCTGCGCGTAGCCAGGAGGCTGCGGGGCGGGCATGTCGCACGGCCTTCGCGATGTGTTGTCGTTGTCGCGGCCGTTGCCGTCGTTATCGTCGTCGCGAAATATATGTTGGACCTTCGCCAAGGCCTCCGAGGAGACTGGGATAGCCCGCCCCCGGCCCGTCTGAAACCCTGCACCCCCCATCTTTAGGCCGGCTGAATGGACACCGTTCTCGTAGTAGTTCGCCTCGCCTTTCGCACGGCCCTTTCTGCTTCCCTTGGGGTCTGCATCTCCGACCGCAGCGCTATCGACGTCCATTTTCCATGAGGTCAGTGACATCGTCTCGTTCGCATCTTGTCGCGCCAGGGCCACCCCCTCCGACAGGCTCGTCGCGGTCGTGATAGTGCTTCGATTCGCCTCGCCCTGCGGTGTTTCCTTGAACAGATGCTGCACCTTGGCAAGCGCCTCATCGCACACGGCTAGGGCCCCCCCTCGGCCCGTTCGAAAGCCGTTTGACGATGACGGCGGAGCCTTACCGTGGCTCGGAACCCCCTTCCCGCCATTGTCTGCCATCCTGGTGCTGCTACGACGGACCGCTAGGGTACCACCCCTCGCCTTCCCCAACGCTGGCGGTTGAGATTTCTCTGTGCCAACGACACCCTTCACTCCTGCCACCGCTGGGAGCGGCCCAGCGCCAGCCGCGCTTGGATTCACTGTATCCTCCGTTACTTCCTTGAACAGATGCTGCACCTTGGCGAGCGCCTCTTCGGACACGGCTAGGGGCCTCCCTCGCGCCGTCTGAAAACCGTTGCCCGCCGACGGTGG
The DNA here is from genome assembly GCA_036873875.1 of Laminaria ephemera. Taxonomy (NCBI): domain Eukaryota; class Phaeophyceae; order Laminariales; family Laminariaceae; genus Laminaria; species Laminaria ephemera. The sequence goes on along the minus strand of JAYJMJ010268631.1, from coordinate 7,276 downwards.
CCCCTTGCCATGGCTCGGAATCCTCTTCCCGCCATCGCCTTTCACCGCACTCATACTGCTACTACCGACCGCTAGGGTATCAACATTCGCCTTCTCCAACGTTGCTGGTGGAGCTTTCTCTATCCTAATGACGCCCCTCACTTCTGCCATCGCTGGGCGCGGCCCGGCGTTAGCCACGCTTGGACCTATTGTGTCCTCTGTTTCTTCCCTAAAGAGATGCTGCACCTTGGCGAGCGCCTCATCGGACACGGCTAGGGGCCTCCCTCGCCCCGTTTGAAAACCGTTTCCCGCTGACGGTGGCCCCTTGCCATAGCTCGGAATCCTCTTCCCCCTATCACCTTTCGCCGCCCTCGTACTGCTACTTTCGACCGCTAGCGTATCGACAGCCGCCTTCCCCAAGGTTGGTGGAGCTTTCTCTGCCTCATCGACACGCCCCACTTCTGCCGCCGATCGGCGGGGCCCTGCTCCAGCTGCGCTTGGAGTCACTGTGCCTTCCGTGTCTTCCTTGAATAGATGCTGTACCTTGGCAAGCGCCTCGTCGGACACGGCTAGGGGCCTCCCTCGCGCCGTTTGAAATCCATTTCCCGTTGACAATGGCCCCTTACCGAGGCCTGAGACCCCATCCCTGCCATCACTTTTCATCGCCCTCCCGCTGTTTACACCGACCGTCACCGTAGCGGTGGCGCTTGTCTCCCTCAAAGTTGGCGGTGGAGGGTTTTTCCCTGCCGTAGCGTCACGCTTAACTCCCGCCCCCGCAGCGCACGGGACGGCATCGGCTGCACTTGCACCCATAGAACCAGAGGGTGCTTCGTCGAAAAGGTGCTTCACGTTGGCGAGCGCTTCCGTCGACACGGCCAACGTCTTCCCGCGTGCCGTTTGAAAACCGTGACCCGCTGCGGGCAAGGAAAGCCGTGCGGAAACGTCAGCTCCTCCGTCAACTCTGGGGCCGATTTCGAGGGTTTTCGCATCCTTAGCCGGCGGTGGTCCAGCACCCACCTTTGCCAGGGGTGCGTGGGCTCGGGCTGCCGTCCTTAGCGCCCCCTGGTCTGCCGAAGTCTTCCGCGTTAGACCCGATGTCAGGGCTGTTCGCTCGGGATGCAGCGTACTACTGCTTCCACTTCCACCAGGTCTGGTCGGATGCCGTTTTTCCCGGAGCACAGCGGGGGCAGGCGCCGAAGCTCCTGCGCTTGAAGGGGCGGCATCGGGAAAAGCTACCGGTAGCGCAGGTTTGGGCGAAGCCATCGACGCTGCTTTCTTCGCTGCAGCCGCCGCCGCTGACACCGCCGCCTCCCGTCTCGCCGCGGCTGCTGACGCCGCCAAAGCGAAGGGAGAAGTTGGCATAGGCCTTGCCTTCCCTGCAATCGCGCGAGGCGTCAACAATTTCCCGACCCCAGTGTCGTACGGATTGGGCACCCTCGGCGTTACACGGGGTTTCGCGGGAACAAGGGATCCGCGCGCAGCCGACAGGGCGCGTCCGGCCGGAGCGGGCGCCGCGAGTGTTAACGAGCGGGTTGGGGTGCCCGGTAGTTCGGGCCGGAGGTTTCGCTTAAAGCTGACAAGCATCTCAGCTGCGGTGACCCCCTGCTTCGACGGGAGCGGGAGGACGCAATAACAGGGGGCACGGCAGTACAAGGTGTGTGGGTGGTGTGGCCGACGGACGTCGCGTTAAGTCAAAACACGTTGAGCCGCCGCGCAATTCCACTAATAGTAACATCGAGGTCATAAGGGAGATCAGTACAACGACCGCAGCGAATTCGGGACGACGTGCTCGCGCGGGTGGCGTGCTACACACGCGCGCGACGGGAACAGCAAATGCCTCGCAACTTTTGCCTTTCTCCCAGAGGACGAACGCCCGTTCTTCACACGCAGAACAGCGGACGTCTCAAAGTCGTCAACTTGCTCTTGCGCTCGACTACAGGTGCCTTCAACAAGGATGGCGACGGCGAAATACCAAACTGGCTGACCACGGCACCGCAACTGGTAACAGACTCGCAACGCCTCCAAGACAAGGAAGCTATAGATACCGATCAACCCCCCCCCCCCTTCAGTCCTGAACAGCAGCATTTTGTCAGCCCCTGTCTCCATGGTCGGTACACCAAAGCCCACCGGTTTCGCTCGAGAAAGGACGCAATCGTCCAGCTCCACCAGCGAACACAAGCAAGGAGAGACACCGCCAACACTGTACAGCGCTCGTTTGAATTCGACTTTCAATTTTACACGGCGCGAAAACATAGGGACCCTTTCGAGATCGCTGAAGCCGGATTATACTTTACCGCCGCCGCCGACCGAAAACAACACACACAAGTTGAACAACACAAGTTGAACAGTTACAAATATCCTGCTGCACGACCTCCTAGCGACAGTTGTACTATCTTCTATAGTCAGCGGTTGGGAGTAGCTAAGCACCTGCTTGGTCTCTTCATCGTCGGACATCTGGCTGCAGCCTGCCGGAGAGTAGTCGAAAAGGGCACCCGACGACGGCGTCTCCCCGTATTCCCCAGGGTCGTGTTGAGAGCCCTGCCGGTCGGAGGCGATTACACAGCGGCGCGCAGGGACCACAACACCGGGGATAGCGGGCATAAACATGACGTACCAATACATGCATGAATCCATATTTATGAAAAGGGTTGTTGTTAAGTAGGAATGGAGGGCACTCAAGCATGGGTTGCACACTTGCTGGAGTTTATAGTCAACAGCGAAAGATAAAGAGTGTGGGGCTACAGTAATTAGAGCAATCAAGGCCCCCGGGTGGCAAGCATCGGAAGCAAGGTATTCTGGCGTATTCTTGTTTCTTCCTGCGCACCCTTGTGTCAGATCGACCCCCCCCCCCTCCCGCGCTCATAAATGTATGCAAATCCCATATCGCGTAGATGCGCTCGCCCAAAGACCGGCAACACATACTCGACCCTCTTACTCACCTCGCTAGCGATCACATCATCGTCACCCTCTGCCGCCCGGCCGAGGTCCCCACAGGCGGAGTCGAATTTTCCGGCGAGCTGCCGCGGCCGCGCCGGCGTCTCCGCCGTCGCTTCGGGACCGCCGTGGGCCTCCACCATTGCAACGTGGGAATCCACCGCTTCCGTAGCTGGCACTTTCTCTTCGCCAGCACCTCGAACCTCAGGCTCCCCACGGTAGCCAGCGTCGGGTGCTGTCCCATCGATGGCCGAGCTGGGTGACGCCGCATGAGCTGCAAGGGCGTCTGGTTCAGGCAGCGATGGATCCTCCGATCTCGCCACGGCACAGGCATCGACGCCGCATTCACCACCGGCAGCCGACGTCTGGGGTTCCACCTCTTTTTCGTTCTGAGCAAGAGCTCTATCCCGCTTCTGGCCATGGTCTCGGCGCGGAACGTCCGCAGCGGAAGAAGCGTCTGCGTCACCGTGCGACGAAACCAGCGGCGGAGGCGGAGGAGGAGGCAAATATTGTCCAGAAACGGCAGCCGCCGCCACCGCCGTCACCCCCGCCACTGCTGAAGTCGTTACCACCGCCGCCTCCGTCCCTGCTGAAGTCGTCACTGCTACCGTGGGGGAAGCTTCCGACAGTCCTGTCAGCCGCCCTCCGGCCTTCCCAGCCAGGAGTGACCTCGGTGCGTCGATAATCAGCATGCCTTTCGCGTCGCCTCCTTCCTGGCCGCCCTCCGCATGCGGAGACCCTACAATTTCCTCGCCTCTTCCCGGAACGGCCACCGCCGGTGCGCCGTCTTGCTCCCGATCACTCCCCACACGGGGAGATACGGCAATTTCCTGCCCTCTTTCAGGAGCAGCCGCCGTCACCCCCACTGCGACCGCTTCCTTTGCCGCTTCCGTTTTCGCTTCCGTTGCCTGTACCGGTGCCGCTACTGCCGTCACCGCTGCCATCGCTGCTCCTACGTCCACGCCAAGGGGCCCCCCTCCCGCGCCCGGCCGACGGGTCACATCTGCGGAACTCGGGGCAGGGCTCACCCGTTGGCTTTCGGGCATCGTTCCCCGGCTGCGGAGCTTCCGGGTCGACGTCGGAGGGGTCTGAGAGACGGAAACGCCGCTTCCACGCGGCGCCTTTCCGCTCCGGGTCCTGCGTGTCGTCTCGTCGCGCGCCTCTCGGCGGTTCGGAGGGGGTGGCGGTGGCGGTTGCGTTTCGGGGACGTCGGCACAAAAATCTGTCGGCACGGGGCCTATAGCTGGGCGCGTGGGTCGGACTGGGGCGGATGGAGAGGCGGCCGTGGCGCCATTATCGCAAGGAGCGGTGGTGGAGGTGGCGGCAGCAGAATGTGACGACGCAGGCGGGGACGAGGAGGGGGAGGGCCGGTGTCGCTCGCTGGGAGAGGAGGGGGGAGTCTCGAGAGCACATACCTGACAGAGAGCGGTTTTAACGGACGCGAGAGGGGGGGGGGGCGAGGTTGCGCGCAGCGTGGTTGGTGCGACTCGTTGGTTAACGCACGTTATGGTAGGGGCACACCCAATTCTTCTGACGCTCTTCAATTTGAGAGCTCAATAACTCACCCCGAAACCGAATTTGAGAAAAATTGTACTGGTACGCTCAACCCGATGCACAATCCTATGGGCTAGGAGGAAAACAATGATTCTGTAAAACATAATCAATATTCCAAAGGTATTGGGTAGCTCCTCAGTTGAGGAGCCCCGTCCGTCAGAAATGTGTTGGGCCCAGAAGTACCCCCTCTACCGTACGTAGCATGCCTCAGTTATCGGGCGAACAGTCCGCATTTGCTCGGGTGCTACGTTGCTACGATGCCTCGTCTTTCAGGAAAGGGTTGCACGACAGGAGCACCAGCCGTAAGAGCCCTATTAATAGAGAGATGCAGGGGGCGTGAAGTACCTGCCCTTGACGGGCAGCGGTCGTCAACGCCAGCCGTTGCGTTCGGTTATATACCGCTCTCGTGCGCGGAATTATTGCAAACTAAACCAGCTGATGATGCAAAGCCAAGGCATCGCAACGAAGGTAGACAGTAAGCCAGTCAAACGAACGGAAGGAAGCTACCGCAACAGGCGGAGAAGGGGGGCGAGCACAGGTGAACTAGAGGCAACGCTGACCGCAAATCCGACAGCACTACTTCGCGATTACCTGCGGCGAGGGGGTCTCTTGCACGGAGCTCGAACTCGCACTGTCACCAGCACCAGCACCGCCAGCACTACCACTGTCGCCTTCATCGCGCCGCCGCCGTCGTCGTCGGCCGCCCTGAACATCGACCCAAGTTTCGGCAACACCTCGGCCGGCTTCGCCACCGGCTGCCTGTAGGCGGATGTCTTCAATGGCAAACACGGCCGCGGCTCGGCGGGTGCCACGTCGCAAAGAGCGTCCACCGCTGGACCCCGCACTGCTAGGCCAACTGCCCTCCGTGCGTCCTCCGTCAGCGCTGCGGCGGCGGTCGGCAGGTCGCTTATCCACGATTCCTTGCTCTTCGCTGCACGGGGGAGTTTCACGGCAAATAAGCGTTTTATCATCGGGTGAGGTTTCGCCACAGGGGGGCGTCTCTGCGCAGAGAGGCGTTTTCGCTGATGCCACCGGCGTCCCCGGCGAACAAGACCCCGAGTCTGCGTTTGCCTTCGCTTCTGCTTCTGCTTTTGCTTCCACTTCCGCTTCTGCCTCCGCTTCTACCTCCGCATGTGCTTCGGCTTTAGCCTCCGCCGCCGCCAAATCTATTGGCGACGAGTACAACGAAGCGCTCAAAGGTGCTAGGTCCTCGAACAAGCCGCAGTCACCGATCGCGCCCCCGCCGCGTCCGGCCGGCATAGTCGGGGACATCTCGGCGAAGCCCCGGCCCGCGCCCCCGACGCCCGCGGAACTAGAAACGCCTTCAGTGTTCTCCCCGTCGGAAGTGCCTGCGGCCGCGTCAGTGGAGCTCCCGCCGAAGAATAGCTCGTCGAGGCGGCTGGCCGACACCGACGCGAGCACTCCAGCCCCGGCGCAAGCTACGGCGATGTCGTGTGCACTGAGGTGAAGTAGGCCTCCGCTGGAATGACGTCCGACCCCGCCGCCGCTTCCACTGCCGTCGTCGCAGCCGCCGCTACTGGGCACCGATGAGGAAGCCGCCTTGGCTTCGGCGCGTCTCCCCACCCCCGCCGATGCGCGGCGCCGGTTCGGAGGGGGCACGGTTGCCTTGTCGAGCCTCGGAAAGCTCCACGGGAAGTCTGACGGGTAGCAAGGCCAGGTTTTGAACGCGGGGGGCGTCGGAATCGGGAGACAAAACATCAACAAGGGTAAAATGGTAGGTGTAAGAGTAGTTGGAGCGCTCGGCGATTTGAGTAAACACAGAAGCGCATTTACGTCAGCCCGCAGGACAGCATGCAACGCTACATACTGTTCGTTGGAGGAAGGTGGCTGGTGTATAGAGGCGGCGCGCGCGGGGTGCTTGGGCAGCGGCGAACAGGACTGCCAGATGGTCGGACTAGACAACGTTTAGCATTGCGGTCGGAGGCAACCCGACACCAGCGACGGCGAGAAACCTTTTACAATCAGAGCGTGCTACTTCGCAGAAAAACGACACACCCCAAGAACAACAAACCGTTCGAAGGCGCTCTCGCAAAAATCTGCTATCGAAGACCATTACTGCTGTAAGCAAACTCGAAAGTTATAGGGGGGGGATAATGAAATATGCTTTAGGTCCCTCCATCCGTACAGTGAGTAGCTCCATCCGCACATGGAGTAGCACGAGACCGAATACATGCACGACAACCAAAGCAAAACTTACCCTGCGTTGCGGGTCTCCGACGATTGCCCTTGCCGGTGGCAGGCGTTCCCGACAAGCCCGAAGAAGCTGCCCTTGCTGAGGTCGGCCCATCAGCGGGCACCGCTAGCTTTTGCGCCGAGCTCCTCCTTGCGCGTTTCTTCCTCTGAGAGGTAGGGGACGGGGACGTACTGGCCCCGGCCTTACGCATCTGCTATATCTAGGAAACTCGAACCACGTTGCCCATCTGTTTTGTTCACCAAACTGTTTTTTTTCCCTGTATTGAGCGTGGACGCCGTCGCCCGCCTCCTCCGCCCTTCTTTATGCAGGCGTGCGATGATGCTGCGGGCGGGGGGGAAGGGGCCCGGGGTCGATAGATACAGCAATAATAAAATGTACAAATAACAAATAGGCTTTCGGTACATCTTTAGCGTCTGACGAACGTTAGGTGGGAAACACCGCACAAGGTACAGCAGTACCAGGTACATGCAATTTCACAGGCAGTGTCTCCAAGTCGTCAAAGATGTATGATTCTGCTGACGGCAGCTAGCGCTGCTGTAGTAGGAACGGCAACCGTGGGTAAGAGCAGCTTGCGCTGCTGTTACCACGGGAACT
>JAYJMJ010268630.1:0-32434 GCA_036873875.1 Laminaria ephemera | reverse complement strand
CGGGGGGGCTCGAACCCGCGACATTGACCTTAGTGGTTACGCGGTTAACCCACTAGACCATCGGGGACGCCGACAACGTGTATGTACGATTGGTTGGTTTTTCCGTTTTTCCATATTGGTTTTTAAACCAAATTTGTGCGAGAGTTCTTGCGGGAGAATTCTTCGCAGCATCGTACCGCCGAACACCGTGCACCATGACCACCACCGTACCATGATCGACACCAAACCATGAGCACTACTTTTGGCTTCCCGTCTGGCCGCGCCCCGCAGTCGCTCCGTCTTCCTCCGTGCGTCGGCTGGTGCTTGCCGTGTACAAATGTTGTCTTGCAGTTTTTGCTGCCTATGCTGCTGCTGTGTTCCCCGCTGTATACTCGACGCGCTGCTGTTAGACGAACCAGCAGCAGCGTTTGTGTCTAGGCAACGAAGTGGTTGCTGCGTTAACGTGCTGAGATCGGACAACAGCAAGCACACGAGAGCAGCAAAACACAGCAGGCAGCCCAGCGATCGGTTCCCATTTGCGGCTCTAGGTACACACGGTATTCCAGCCGAGTGCAGCGCAGGCTGTGCTGCTGGCTGCCTTTGTGCTGATCCTGTGATGTCCTGTGATGATGGTGCGTCGGCTTGCTGTTTTGTTTGCGGTGTATCATCGTACTCTTAAGTCAATTTGGACGCGTCGTAACTCTCAAATCAAGTGTGTGCATCTGCTCAGTTAACGTCTCAGATAAATTATGGTCGGTCTAAAACCCAAGGTATTTTCTCCGGTCGAAACGGCCTGTATAGTCAAGTGATTTGAATTTCAGTCAGTTTTGAATCGAACCTTACTTTTACGAGGCGCCGGTGTACATTTGGAACCCGCAATCGTAGTGATTAGCATGGTATACTGCTGCGAATCATATACTGTTCTAATTCCAAGTGTGTTTCCACCTGCAGGACTGGGAATGACAAACGTGGCTAAATGATGAGCGTATTAATTCGAAATCTGACAAATCAAGCTCCAGTCCAAAACTCGCTACACTATCTACTATCAACAGGCCACGAACTACTTGGTACAGGTTTGTCTTGATCCACGTACTGCACTGTACTGCTCAAACGCAATCTCTTTTGAACTCTGTGTGAACAAATTGTTTAAAATAGGGGCCGACATAGACTAAACCCCGAAATACCGAAATTCTTCCAAATCTGATAAAAATACGACTTGCTGTTTTTTTTCATGTTTTACCGCTGTCCAGATTTGGCGACTGCTTCGGCTCTCCCTCACACCAAAATGGCGCACGCCGGGCCGACTGAGGGCCAGATTGCTGCCCTTCCTCTTGGAAGAGTCATAAACCATCGGAAGCTTGTTGCCACGATATTCCCGTGGTCAGTGAGTGAGGAGATGGGAGATGCTCCAGCTGACCAGGTGGAGATGTTTCACTCCGCCGCATCACAAGGCATGCTGTCCTCCGTCCTAGGTTTACTTAAGCACGGGAGATTTCTCCGCGATCAGCCTGACTGTTTCGGCCGTACCGCGCTTCACTGGGCCGCCGAGCAAGGGCGCCGCAACGTGGTCCTTGCTTTGCTTAGAGCGGGAGCGTGCGTTGACGCTCGCAGCCAACAAAAAGCGACCCCAATCATGCTGGCAGCATCTAGAGGACATGTGGGCGTTGTTAGAGTGTTGATTCACTATGGCGCTGGCGAGTCAGACTGTTGGCCTTTTAACCGCATTTGCCTTGTATTTAATCGCTGGAGGAACACCACCCTCCACTGCGCGGCTGCTGGTGGACACATGCGAATGGTAGAAGTTCTACTTGAGGCTGGATTCGACAGAGGGCAACAAGATACGGGAGGTATAACTCCAGCCGAGGTATCTGCCAGACAATCGCACTCCACATCCCCGGCCATTACACGTCTACTTCTGCCTACGAGTGACAGGGGAGGTAAACTGCTCTATGAGTACATGGACACGCAAACGGAAGATGTCGCTATCGTATCCGGTCTGGTTCAAGGCGGTGCATTCCTTGATTGGCGGGATGAACACGGAGAAACGCCATTGCACCGGGCTGTGCATATGCGTCATGCCACCATATCGAGGGTCTTGCTACAAGCGGGCGCCGATCCGAATATTTGCGACGACCGTAGTGCCTCGCCGCTGCATGTCGCCACCTGCAATGAATGCGGAGATATCGTGAATAGCCTTCTTGAGGCCGGAGCCGACACGGAGCTACTAGCGGCCGGCGGCCACTCCCCGCTCCACAATGCAGTTGCGAATAACAGGATAGACGCTGTTGGTCTCCTGTTGGACGCTGGGGCCTCCATGGAGCACCGGGATGACATTCACGGCCAGACTGCACTATCCTGGGCCTGCAGGGGCTGCCTCGCTCCCATGGTTCGCATCTTGGTAGACGCTGGAGCTGATGTCGAGGCCAGGTCCTCATCCGGATTGACACCTCTACACTTTGCCTGTCGCTTGAACGATGTCGAGAGCGTGGAGGCCTTGATCAACGCTGGGGCAGACCCTGACGCCGTGGACCAGGCGGCCGCCGACGATGCAATCGTAACCTCGTCATCTAGCAGCGACACCAGTGTCTCAAGGTCTATCGCCTATGACGTAGTAGGTCTAGGATACTCTCTCGGCTGTATTGAGGATTCGACGCGCTTCTTCACAGGCGGCTCAGTAGGGTTGGCCGCTAGGCGGCTTGATGCGGTTTCAGTAATGCGCATTGAGTCGGCTTTGAGATTCGCAAAGAAACGTCATTCTTGGTGTCGTCGTGGTTGGTTGGTCATGATTGTGAACAGGTGTGTGGCGATGAAGTTGTCGGCGGTTCCGGATATGTGGCTGACGGATTTCCGTGGTGGTTGCTGTCGCCGTTCACGGGTCGCTGTGCAATCGCGATGTAACCATTTCAAACACCCACGATGTGTTCAACAAAAAGGGGTTACCTCTGAGCTTGTCAGCGCCAGTACGAACGATGATTGTGTCTTCAGCTCTGACTCACGCCACCCACAAGAAATATTGAGCAACAGACAGAATGCCCTGGGCAAAAGGCCGAGCAGTGTCGACGCCGTTACAAGGATTTCAAAAGCAACGCAATGCCAGCAAGGTCAATTGCGTGGTGACATAAGGGCCCAGGAGGATGTGGCAGCTCTTCTGCCGGGCCTTGTCGACGCTCTGCTGGAGCTCGTAGCGGTTGAGGTGGACATATTTCGCAGAGTGGTGCTGTTTGTCTGAGCATGGCCAATGAAGCTCCACGCGGGCCCTTTAGCTCATTCGAATCGACCAACTATGTGAAGACGTATCCTGTAGACCCTCATGCCCCAGCAGAGAAGTACGGGATATTGTGGGGCAGAATGTTGTGCGTTATCTCAAAGTCAGTGATACCTGGTGTAGCAGATGGGATGCATGTATCTAGGAGTTTAGGTTGGATTTGACAACGTCATACAGGATCGAGCAATGACGCCTGACAATTGTACAACTGTACTGTTGTTGAGTGTGGCTTGTGAACCTGTCGGATGCAACGAAGTCCAGGTCTCATGATACGATTGTACTGGTATAACTAAGAGTGCGCAAGAATCGACGGGGAGGATACGGATGTGTGCCTCTTGAACAGGCTTAGCTTGGCTTCAGTAACAATTGGCTCGCGATGACTGATCATGCAGCACCATGTTATAGCCTGCACCAGCGCGGGCAAGAAAGTGAGGTCATGCGTTGTATACAACAGCATTCCGAAATGTCGAGGATACGACGGAATGTTGGTGGATTGTACTGTTTTGGTTGGTATAGGGCAAGTATGAGACCACATGCATGTGACGGCAGGATGGTGAATAAAGCGCTACGCGAGTCCTTGATCATTTACGAGTAGACGAAGTATTGAGAAGATGTGCTCTTGGATCTTCGTACTTCAGGAACGCAATCGTGGGCATGGTTGGGACGACAATTTTACGTTGTGTCCACCTATGTGACAAGTAACACATGAAACGCATTTACACATATGTATACTGTCGAGGCCGTGATGAATCGTTTATAATACTGGAAGTGAGACTAGATCGAGGCATATCCCCAACAGGTGTTTATCATCGGTTAGCTGAGGTTCGTGGATAATCTAGCTCCACCTAATTGCAGGCCTCACGAAATATACTGTAATGGTACTTCATAGAGTGGTATGCATGATCGCACGAGGAGGATACTGATGTGTTGCTGTTGAAAGTGCTTGGCTTGAGCTCACTCCGATGTGGTTCGCAACGACGGGTTCAACACCACATAAGACCCCATAGCAGCGCGGGCAGCCAAATGAGGTTTTTAATTGTGGGCAAGGAGCTTTGAAAAAATGTCAAGGATCATACTAAAGGTTGACTGACGAGATGGAGGGCTGGTGTATGTGGTGTGTCCCATGGGTTGGTATAAGGTCTTGTACTACGCCGAAAGGAACGCCTACGCCCAACAAGCTCTCGATGCAGGGTTGTCAGGAAGCACAGGCGACCGGGCGATTTGGGTGTCTGCTATTTTCGAAATTCGTTGTGAGGTTGATTGCATGTTGGCCGCAATTCCGTCTACAAGGCCTCTACAATCCAACAGACCTCGGCTGTTTGTGCATACCACCTCGTCCGTCGTTACACTTGCTTGTGGGAACAGCAATACACAACAAACATCAGCCATCCAACAACAAATATGCCAACGTCACGATGTTTTCGTAAACGCTACACAAGTGGCCCCCAGTCTCCCCTCACTCTACCTGTTCCCGTGCCCACACCGGCGAACGTGCTATAACGCCGTATGGACCATGGTCTACTGCACCGTACCAGAAGGCCCCAAGGTTTGCTTCATCAGCAGAGCTCGAGTCACGAGGGTTCCTGGCAAATGACGTGTAAGATCACCATGCTCATGTAGGTCGGGACTACGTTCGATCGCAACGAACCACCCCACACTTGCGTGGTCTCTGACATCTTCGAGAACGACAGCAGCGGGGAGAGAGCACATACAGCGCTACACCATTTTGATAAACAAGCCATTGCCGGAGGGGAGTGAAGACCCCGTAGACTGGGGCATCGGCTACGACCACAGAGGACGAGCTCGGGTGATATCAGCACGCCATTCCTTTAGAGGGGGATAGTCTCGAAAATGGTATCATCCCTACCAATATTCAAAATGTATGTTTCTTCGTTGATTCGTTCGCGGCTGCTTAGCTTTCTCGTAGGGGACCCCCTGAAAACATCATGTGTATGCTTTCGATGCTCGGGCGTGGCCCCTCTGCGATGTAAGCGTCCACTGCGTTAGCCATCTTTCATCACCGTACTTACCCTCACGGTGTTCCGGCTCCTTTGGCGTCGCCTACGTCGGGCGTTACATCGAGGCGGAGCCTTTGGACAACAAGTATACCTGGATTGCAATTTTTCGAGAAAAATTAACTCCGTCATTGCGCGTTCGAGTAGGCGATTGGAGACATTTTTTCGGGCAAGCTCTTCAGAGCATCATATAGGGACAGACCCGCAGTCAATGGACGAGGCACAGCACGGGGTTGCGCGGCGATGTATATGCAAGACAGGTGAACGCGTGACTGGGGTACGTGTCCCACGAAAATAGACATGATGATGTAAGTTTGGTCTTCCTTCTTAAGGGGGGGGGGGGGTAGCGACCGGCTGTCTATGCTTTGTGGTTTTAGGGCTTTCCCCAGCATAAATGGCGTTCCCATCTCGGGAACTCCTACTCTAATCCTCCGATGTCATCGCAGAGAGCCTTCCGACCATTCGATCGCTGCTTTGGCAATGGCCTCTCCGAGTGGTACTCGGTCAGTCGGTACGCATCGTCGTATTACTTCTTGGTGCGGGCGACTGCAACACTCCCCCGGCCCGGCGCACAACTATCGCCGGTGCAACTCAGGCATGCCGGTCATGACCTGGGAACAGCGGATACCTTCCATCCAACCGACCCTCCGTTCTTCCTCGGTCCCCATCGCTGCATCACGCCGTCAGCCAGACGCACATGAGCATCGGTGGCAACGGAGCCGTCCAGCTATCGATTGATTCTCCGTTCTTCCTCAGTGCCGCGTCTCTGCAACACCCCCCCAACCTGAAGCATGCGAGCATTGGAGACGGTCATGTCGGTCACGGCCCGGTACCAGCGCGCGCGTTCCATCCAACCGACCCCTCGTTCTTACTCAGCTCCTTGCCAATGCAACATCACCTCAGCCCTACGCATGCATGCGAGCGTCGCCGCCAAACGAACATTGTCCGATTAACCGATCCTCCGTAGGTCCGCATTCCTTTAGACGGTTCTAACCCTGGAGGATTGTTAGAAGAGCGGTAGTCTTGGGCCTTGTACGTTCCCTGAAGAGTAGAATCCGACCAGCGTTTGTACTTTGTTCCGCTCCCACGCGCTCCTCACGACCGGGAGACCTCAGCCAATGCATCATGAGGCGAACGCCCCATCCTTCCTGCCACCCTTTGACTGCGGGGGGCGATCGATCAGCCGACTACTGTTAAAGGTGCACGCTCCGGCAATGACCTCCCGCCCTGTATCACCACTAGGAGTCATTGCCCCCTTTGCCGGCAGCTGGATCTCTGCATATTCAATGTCCACTCCGTGATGTGCTGGTTCAGCCAGTCGCCACGCATCATCGTGACATCTCCTGACGCAGGCTGCTGCAGCCTTATTGAAATAGTTGTAGTTAGGTCGGCAGCGCGAGGAGCTGTCGGGTTTGCCGTGCACGGAGATGTCGAAGCGCATGTAGCTTCTATATTACAATAGCTCCCCCCACTCTCCCTCCCTCGCCGACTCAGACTCTCCACCCATGTTCCGTAATCGTCCCAATATTGGAATCTGGACTTTTCAGTCCACTATTATCTTGTTGATTCGCAGTCACTATGCTTGAGTACACTGGATATCTTATTCTACATGCGGGGAAATGCAATATGCGGCGAAACTAGGGGGTGTTCCTTCTCACCAGAGTACTGTATTAAACTTCCCTTTATCGGGAAGTTGATCGTATTAGTATTACAGGGTAACCAGCTTGTCACCATAAGTATTAGAGAACGCTGCAGGGAACAGTACAGGGAACATTTCTGTAGAACGGACTGTCGGCCAGTACAACAGCCCGTAGAGTACATCTGCCCGTAGCATGGGCATTGTCCTGTGATGATGAGGTGACGGTCAGCCCTACCTCAATCACTCCTGTTCTCCCTTTCACTCCCTTGCACTCCTTTTCGTCTCTCTTTTCCTTCTCTCTTTGGTTTCCACTTTTGGCCTACAAGCGCCACGTTCCAAACTATAGTTTTTCTTCTTCTTCATAAGTGATCTTCACAGACCCTCGGTGCCCACCTCTGCAACTCTTATCACAGAAACAGAACCTCGACACGCATCATCATAAACGGTTATGAGCCTCGTCCTTTGATCTACACATCGACTGGCGCCACGCAACGGCGTCCCGCTGAGTTCGACAAGCGTTTCTAAGGAGTACGAGGAAGGATCTCCACGTCCTTCTAGTGCGGAGGAAAGTTTGGAAAAATCTTCAGAAATTAAGATCAGCCTCGACGCAAGAGGCATTGCATCTACGTCAAGTGCATCAAGAATATATGATAGAGAAGAGATTGCTTTCACGCTCTACGCGTGAAGCAGGTATGGAGTTTCTAGCGCTGTCACGCGTGTAGCAGGTAATGAGCCCGGTTTCACGCTATCAAACGCGCGAAGTCGTCATTAAAACCGTTTCTTCAAGCTACTACCTAGCACCAAGTACGAACAAGTATTTGTCCTCGTGTAATTTTTTTATACGACGAGCAGACCTAAACGAGCTGTAACGTGCAGCAAGGTCGTTAACAAATCGGCTACTCAGCCTAATGAAGGGGGAACCAACACCCCCAGCCTAGACGAGGCATTCGTCTCCAGCAACTGCTTCCACGCTTTGACGCTAGAGGCACGCCGTCAGGCTCGGAGACAAAAGGGGCATTAACTTCCAGCAACTGCTTTCACGAGGCACGCAGTCAGACTCGGAAACAATTCTCCAAAAATTTCATGCGTAACGGGTCTTTGTTCATAGCAAAGGGGCGTCACAACGTGTGTACAGCAGTAATGGTCCGCTCAAACTGCAAACAGCCAGGTCATCGTGTTTAAAATGTATTTGCACGCATTACCCCGATAAAGAAATCAGCTTTCCTTTCATACAAGAACTCTTGTTGTAACCTGCACCAAACGAACCAGCGAGACAGAAAATCGTGCATAGTTCAACGGCGAGAGATAAAACATGGCCATTGCCATCACTTCCGCCTCCGTCACTTTCGCCTCGGACAACACAACTTCAACGACGGTACTCCAGCAAGGACCACCATCGACTACAAGTCATCAACGGCGATGGATACATATTGCTCAGCAGCATCTTCACCTTCAGCCACTTCTACTACTACTACTGCTGCAACTGCTAACGCTACGTAGCACTGTAAGCCATCTAGTGCTTGTACGACGACTACTTGCAGCGCATCACCACCTGGACAAGGCATCGGCGAGAGCTGCCAACTCCTTTGTGCCATACCCAGTACTATGTTTGGAATACATCAGGCAAGGTGATACTGGTTGGGTAGTAAGAGATATTTTACACGCCAGGAGCAGGGAGGCTACAGATAGAGTGCACCGACTACTACTGTGTGTAGCCTATGTGTGTCTCTGTACTGATTGAGCAAAACCCTGTTATTTTCCTTTGTTTTTAGGCTCCGGAGGAACCCCTAAGGAAGTCATGTATTTGGTAGGCGCGTGTAGGCGTTTGCCTAAACATACGAACGACTTGGAATTAAAATTAGACGTTTTACAAGCAAGATCCACTTTTTAAAAGTTAAAATAACTGATGCAAATGTACAAGCACCCAGAGGTGTTTGCCCTTGTTTGCCTTTTATTCAGCCCAATACCTGACTGCCTCAAACGGGAACGTATTTGCTTGTTTGGACTCTGCGGGTACGTCTTCTGAACACTTCGCCAGATCCGCGAAAACCTCAGTAAACTTTTAATGAAGATACACCTCTCTGCGTGTTGTAGCCATGATACTACGTACTAGCGCGCAAAAACCTCTTTGGTCTGTGTTGTATTTTTTATCAAGTATTTGGTGGTGCTGTCTGGCACCTTCGACTTAACCAACTCCCCTCTTGAGTCGTTTCTGGTTGCCTACGACTGCTTCCAGGTGCACCTGACGACCCATACACCCCATAATGAGCGTGACATAAGTTTTCGCGATGCAGTTGCTTGTGAGGAGATGTAGCTGTCCGCAAATGATGTGCAAACGTTCTGGTAGGGGATGTATTTTTGTCTCATGCTGTGTATTCCGAATTTCGACAAAAATCGACCACTGCAGCATCCTGAAGTCGAGGCGTAAACACCCCCAGAGAAAGCGCGTGCGGCCACTCTGAATAGAATCACGAGCTGCTGTGGATGAAGCACTAAGAAGATACACCCACTCTCTGCTAAGGCGCAAACCAGCTGAATGTCGAGTGCAGCGTGCAAATATTGCGGCGTAATTGACTGCACAGAACAAATATCTAGATATTAGAGTGAGCCTGAAAAACCCGGAAATTTGTGGTGGATCAGATCCTCTGTGGCTTTAACGTCTCTGGGTGAACCTTCATATTGAAAAAGGGGCCGATACAGACAAAACCCCGAATGTCGAAAATCGTCTGAACCTCGCATACGAAGTATTGATAATTATTCACTTTTCATTTTCCAGATATGGCGACTGCTCCGGCTCTCCCTCATACCAAGATGGCGCGCCTGGCCGACTGAAGGCCGGACCGCTGCCCTCCCTCTTCAGGCGGTCATCCGGCATCGGAAACTCGTTGCCAAAATATTCTCGCTGTCCATGAGCGAAGCGATAACAAATGCTCCAGCTGCAAATCAATACCTGGAGATGTTTCAGTCCGCTGCATCACAAGGCATACTGTCCTCTGTCTTAGCTTTGCTAGCCAATAAGAGTCTTTCCCGCGATGTGCCCGACCGTTACGGCCGTACCCCGCTCCACTGGGCCGCTGAGCAGGGATGCTGTAAGATGGTCCTTGCGCTGCTTAAAGCGGAAGCGTGCGCTGAACCTCGCAGTTAACGTGAAGCCACCTCAATTATGCTGGCAGCGTCTATAAGGGCATGTGGACGTTGTTAGAATGCTGCTTTGCTATCGCGGTGAATCAGACTGTTGGCCCTTGAACCGTCATCGCCGCGGTAGTGACAACCGGAATGGCACCGCTCTCCACTGCGCCGCTGCTGGTGGACATAAGCGAACGGTAGAAGTTCTACTTGATGCTGGATTCTTCAGGGAGGAACAAGATAAACGGGGCGTAAATCCAGCCGAAGCGTCCACTAGAACGTCGAACGCCAAATCAGCGGCCATCACACGTCTACGTTTGCCTGTGAGTGACAGCTGAGGTAAGCTGCTCTATGGCTAAGTGGACATGCAAATGGAAGATGTGGCTATCGTATCAGGTCCGGTCAAAGGCCGGGCGTTCTTTGATTGGCAGGATAAGACTGGAGAAGCGCCACTGCACCGGGCTGTTCACTTGCGCCATATCACCATCTTGAGGATCTTGCTACAGGCGGGTGCCGATCCGGATATCTGCGACCAACGTAGCGCCTCTCCGCTATATGTCGCTGCCTACACTGAATGCGGAGATATCGTGGCTGGCCTTCTTAAGGCCCGGGCCGATACGGAACTAGTGATGGACGTCGGCTTGTGCCCGCTCCACATGGCGGTTGGGGCAACAGGGTGGAAGTCGTTAGGCTGTTACTGAACGCGGGGGGCTCTTCGAAGCACCGAGATGGCATTAACGGCCTGACTCCACTGTCCTGGGCTTGCAGATTCAGCCTCGCTCCCATAGTCCGCATCTTATTGGAAGCTGGGGCTGACATCGAGTCGACGTCCTTGGCCGGATTGACGCCTCTACACTGGGCTTGTCTTTTCAACGGCGCCGAGAGAGGGTGGCGGTCTTGGTCAACGCTGGGGCAGACACTGGCGCGGTGGACCAAGCGGCTGCAAATGCGGTAGCAATATCGTCGTCTAGCGGCGGCACGAGTGTTTCAATGCTTGTCGCCATCGACGTCATCGGTCTAGGCTACGTGCTCGACCACATGGAGGGCGTGATGCGCCCCTTTGCAGGCGGTTCAGTGGGGTTGGCCGCAAGGCGCTTGGATCTAGTTTCAGTGAGGCGCATTAAGACGGCTCTTCAGGGCGCAAAGTAGGAGTGCTCTTGGCAGTGCCGTGGTTGGTTGGTAGTCCTTGCGAACAGGCGAGCTACGGTAGAAAAAAACGGGGCTACAGGTGGGCAGTGGGCGGTGTATGGTTGCGGTTCGTTTAGACCGATTGCGAAGCAGCCCCCATGGGTCGATGACCGTGTCAAACACCCGACGTATTCCCACCAGAAGGAAGCTGCCAGATTTCGTGCCGACGCTAGTATGAACAGGGACGGCTCTAACTCTCAAGACCCACAAGAAGAAAGGACATCCCGTCAGCAAAGCCAAATGCGAGGTGACAATGGAGCCCAGGAGAACGTAGCAGCTGTTTTGCCGAACCTTGTCGGTACTTTCCTCGGGCTAGCAACGGTCAAGGTAGGCGTATTTCGTAATGTGGTGATGTTTGTCTGACCACGGTGAATCAGGTTCCACGGCCTAGATTTTGGGAACAGCCAAACAAAACATATTACGTATATCGTGTAGATTATTGCCATATGATCTGAGAAAGGTTTGGCTAGTGAGTATACCTAACGAGCGAAAGAGAACCCGTGTTGCGTATTATTTGGCGCTATACAGTGCAGCGTCTGAAAGAAAGAGAGGGCCATCTCTGGAATGAAGCACGTTCACTCAGGGTATCGAGGGCCTGGCGATATCTGTTGTAGGACAGGCCAAGACAGATTATTTAGAGGCATGGCGATAACACCCATACAGCTTCTGATGTGAGTGGTTGTAGTGAACCTACATATGCAAGTAGCTCTAACTTTTTTCATTTTCGATTGTTTGTTTATGGCTGTTATAGAGTGCAGAGGAAATCATGATACTGGCGTTATAGGATGCTCGTTGTGCGAAACTGGTGTGTGAATTACGCACCGTGGTACACGCTGGTACTTTGTCCCTTACATGGTGCGGTGCCTGTAGGAGCATAGCGCTGTAGGTTCCAAACGAGGATGAACCATGGCTGACAGAGGAGCTTTGAAGGATGTCATAGGTGTGATCGAAGGTTCGACCGATGAGAAAGAGGCGCATGACGGGTATTATTGGCTGATGTCCATTTGACGTTGAAGTACGCGCCTACTCGTAGGATATCGAGCGCGTAGAGTGGCTGGCGATAGACAGAGTGGACGTTCGGCGCTAATGAGAAGCAAATGAAACTGACGAGAGAACAAAGAGCACGCGATACAGGTAGCCTATCGTTGATAGTTTCAGGGGATAAAACGATGTTTGCATCATTACGCCCGGCATGCTTCGAGGTACAAATGCGAGCGTGCAATACGTCCAGCGCACTATGTACCTGCATGGGGCCCACACCTGTTCACCTACCCGCTGGAATGGTATATCATTGGCACGAGTTCTGTTATTGAGCTAGACCATATATGACTGGCATAAACGTAGAAGAGATCTTCCACACATCCTCCACACCCTTTACTATGTTTCCCGCTCATTTTCGAGTAGCTTACCCCACCACCCCCCCTACCCCCCTCGGGGCTTTGCACACGAAATGTTCAGTGTCGATATTTACCTGTGTAGCATCCTGTTCGAGCAATATCGTGTCTAGTCGAGCACACATGTCACGAGAATCGTATGCCACCACAGGAATATGCAACGCTGGTAAGGCACCGGTACATACGAACTAACTCTGTTCAACGAGTAAGTCAAGGCTACATTTCTAGCAGCCACCACAAGGCGTACAAAATAGCACCGCGGATGCCACCACCACAAGGCGCTCCGGCACTCAGGTCAGACGTGGAACACGTCCCAAATCAGGTGCGTCATCCGCGCACACGTCATGTTAGTCGATGTTGATGTCGTTGGCTTCTTGATCAAACTCGTTCTCATAACTTGCTCCGTAGCCCTATGTTACGCGAAGAATTTGCTGCGATGGTGTGTTTTTGTCGGAAACTCGTGGCTTATTCGGCCGTCGTCTGCGATAGTCGAACGCGTGGTTTTGGTCGTGGAAGTACGCGTTGAGCAAGGAACAGACACCGGTCGGTGCTGAACGTTTTAAACGAGCTGACTCTCATGTTATTGGCACAGACTTGGTACGTGGCGCAGTGGCCAGAATTATTCATTGATTGTGATGCAGTATTTCGTTATGTTTATGGCCTGAAATTCACGCTGACTAGTTTCGTCACCATGCTTGTCCTTTAGAATTGATGTTTACTTGTGACGGTTGACGAAAGAAGTTGAGCTATTGCAAGAAACAGGAGAACAAGAGGTATTCAAAGCGATGGGTGGGTGTATCATTTAGGTAATAGTGCAGAACACTGACTGCTCATACCACAAACAACTAGACAAGTTGGTGGGCGTGTGAAACAACGGCTATCCATCGACACCCAGGACATCTATTATCTGTGCCGATTAAATAAAACGACTAGGAAGCGCGTGCAGCAGTACGAGCATCGCTATGCTGCACACGAGGACGATAAGACGGACAATGCAAAACAATCGAAACACGACACAAACGACCACAAGCAACGGTATCTCGCAACTACGACAAAACAAAGCAAACGATAGTCGGAAGCTCATCCAAACCGATATACTTGATATAAGACAGAGTATGCACGAGGTCTCGCTGGGTTGACGGATGTCGTTGGGTGAAGCAATACACCATCCTGTCCTCTTCCTCGAAGATTTTCCAGCTTCGATGGTCGCAACCTCATTGAAACCCATATCTCGGCGTAAACGAGAATAGGACATACGTACAACATATCAGACTTCTTCGTGCCTGTTGTACAGTATGCCTGATACCTACTGCTCGAGTACGACCATTTTACGCTCGTGTCGCATAGCTGCTAACTTTGCAGTACCGGCACATAGCGCAACGCGCAGGTCGCCAAAAAATGCGGCGGTTGCACCTCCCCCTTGGGTGGGGAGACAGACGTTTGAGGGAGGGCGAGCAAGTTGATGTATCATGGCTAGTAGAGGGAGTCCTTTGCGTCGCACGGTGACCGGGACCAAAAGTATCAACAGTCGAAAACCTTAGGTGGTTCTGTTGCGGCAGCGGGTCGAGATGACCCTGTCCGGCTCACGTTTTGCCGTAGGAGTTCGCTTGCTGGGCCTGTAGGATTAAGAGCTCTCCGACACTCGCTCTCAGTTGTGAGCGGAGCAACCGATTTCCTAGATTCTAGCTTACGAGCGTTGTAGCCGACGTCAAAGCCTCACAAACACGGGGATCGATGCGTTTAAAGCGGAGCAAATAAAAACAGGGGCCGACACAGGTCGAAGTCCATTTTTTAGAAACAACGCCCTACCTTCTCTCTGGCCCTACTTCCATGGTGTTCTACATATTTTAGTGGTGACGACACCAGCTCTCGCTTAAGCCAAGATGGCGCACACCGGGTGGAGTGTAGCCAACGCTACCGCCCTTCCCCTCCGAACACTCATCAGCCATCGGGAGCTCGTTGCCACGATATTCCCGAGCTCCGCGATTGAGGAGACGCGATACGATCTCGCAACAGCTGTCGACAAACAGGAGGTGTTTCACTGCGCCGCATCACAAGGCTTACTGGCCTTTGCCTTAACGTTGCTTGCTAGCGGATAGGAGATTTTCTTGCGATAGGCCCGATCGTTTCGGCCGCATTCCACTCTGCTGGGCCGCCGAGCAGGGGCACCGTGGTCCTTGCGCTGCTTAGAGCGGGAGCGTGCGTTGCCCCTCTCAGCCAACGAAAACCCATGCCAATCATGCTGGGTACATCTAGAGGACACGCGGAAGTTGTTGAAGTGTTGCTTCACTATCGTGCTGGTGAAACATACTACTGGCCCTTGAACAATCATCGCCGCAGTACTGACCGCCGGAGGAGCACCGCCCTCCACTACGCCGCTGCAGGTGGACATGTGCGCACGGTAGAAGCTCTGCACGACGCTGGGTTCACCAGAGGGCAACAAGACGGGGCGGGCTTAATACCAGCTGACGCACCCGCTAGAACATCACGCTTCGCATCACCGGTCATCACACATATATGTGTGCTTACTAGTGGCATGGAGGATAAGTTGATCCATGACTACGCGAACATGATGATGCAAGATGTGGCTATGGTATCCGGTCTGGTCATAGGCGGTGCATTTCTTAATTGACAGGGTGGGACCGGTGACACGCCATTGCACCGTGATGTACACTCCGCCGCCATCACAAAGGTCTTGCTACGGGCTGGCGCCAATCCGAATGTTCGCTACCACCGTGGAAACTCTCCACTACATATAGCCGCTTGCACCGGATGCGGGGAGATCGTAGCCAACCTTCTTGAGAGCGGAGCCGACATGGAGCTATCAGCGCTCGGCGGCCCCTCCCCGCCTCACATGGCGGAAAGGAATCACAGGGTGGAGATCTTAAGACTCCTGCTAAACGCGGGGGGTTCCACGGAGCACTGTCATGCTCTTCGAGGCCAGCTCTACTGTTCTGGGCTTGCAGAGGTTCCCTTTATCCCATAGTCTGCGTCGTAGTGGAAGCTGGACCTGACCTTGAGTCTAGGTCCTCGGCCGGATTGACAACTCTACACTGGGCTTGTCGCTTTATTTGACATCGACAGCATGGAGACCTTGGTCAACGCTGGTGCAGACACTGGCGCGGTGAACCAGGCGGCTGCAAATGCGGTAGTAACATTGTCCTCTAGGAACGTCACAGCTGTATCAATGCCTATCGCCATCGATGTCGTCGGTCTAAGCTACCCACCCGACGGCATGGAGGACTCGAGGCACCCTTTCACAGTCGGCTCATTGACGTTGGTCGCCAGACGATTGGATGTAGTCGCGGTGACGCACACTGAGTCGGCTCTGCAGAGAGCACAGCAGGGGCGCTCCTGGCGCCACCGCGGTTGGTTAATTGTATTTGCGAACAGGCGGACTGTGGTTGAGAACATCGAGACTAGAGGTGAGCAGCGGACACGTTTTCGTAGAGGTTGTAGGTGTCCTATTATTTCGGCGTCAATGCCTTCTCGATGTGTCTATACCCTCGTCGAACACCCACAATTCGTTTGCCAGAAGGAGGCTGCCGCTGATCTTGTCGATGGTGACACCAACAGCGACAGCTTTGACTCCCAATACTCAGAGGAAGAATGGATTGACGGGTCGACCATTGTGGGAAAACGGTCCAAGCGTGTTGCTAACGCGATGGTGCTTGTGAGAGCGACTCGTCATCAGCAAGGTCCACCGCGTCGCCAAATTGGATCCCAGGAGACCGTTACAGCTCTTGAGTCGGAACTTGATAGTGCTCTGCTCGTACTTGCAACGGTTGAGGTGGACCTGTTGCGTAGAGTGGTAATATTTATTTAACGATGGTGAACTCAGTTCCGCCCGCCAGCGTTCGGGAACTGCCGAGTACCACCTTTATCGTTTAGGTAGTCATGTAGTTTGAAAAGAGGTTGGCTAGTGATTCTACCGCAGGAGAGACGAATCGTGTTTCGCACCGTTGGGTGGGAGATGGTGCAGCGTCTTAAAGGGGGATAGGTCGAATTCCGTGCGAAGCGCGTTCACCCAAGTATCGGAGGTCGTGCGATATCCATTGTGGGATGGCTAAGCCAAAGTATTCTGAAGCAGGACAACAGCACCCTTGCAGCTTCTAATTGGGGAGGCTCATTAACATATATTTTGGCAAGTAGATCTAGATGTTTACGTTTTCTTTGTTTGTCAATAGCTGCAGCAAAGTGCGAAAGAATCTACCTGGGTGGCGTTTGAGTTTACTCGTTGTGCGAACTTGGCGTGTGCCCTATGCTAAGCGGCACGCAGGTACATTGTCCCTGAGATAATGAATGCGGTATCATGTAGAACCCAGTAGCGATATAGGTAATGACCGAAAATATGAAAGTGTGGCACGGATGGCGGTCGGGCTTTGCGAGATGTCGAGGGAGATATCGGAGGTTAGACTGTTCAGAACGTGGCTCATGACGGGTGTCGTGGGTGGGTGTGCATGTGACGGTGGGGGAAGTTTCTGTTCGTAGGATAACAAGAGCACAGAGTGGCCGACGAAAGCCTTTTGGCAGCTCATGGGATGTGAATGAAAACCTGACGCACCATTGCAACGGTAGGTTCAGGTATGGCCCAACCTTTGTACCAGTAGTGTCTGGCGATTAAGCGAGGTGTATATGCTAGTGCGGGCGTGCGTCAAGGTGTTATCCGTATGCGCGTGCGACAAGCTTCAATACCTACCACGTTATCTCTGCAGTGCAACACATTATGTGCATTTAATGCGGCCCCCGCGCCTTCATTTGCCCGCTGGAGAACCTGTTGACAGCGCGGATAAACGTCGGTCGCTGGCACTGCAGACACAATTGATTGTGTCACAGGCGCCAGAGGGCTCCCGTCCTCTCTCCACGCCCCACATAGTTAGTAGTGCCCGTTCAATGCAATGAGGACCCCCCACACCCCTTTCTTTCCCTATGACGCTGCGCGCACTCATGCTACCAGGTAGTACCGGCACTAAACATTTGAATGCCTTCTTCTAGCGTATAACTTGTGACCTCTATCTCTGCCATCATGGACGAGGAGTACTTGAGGTTTGAACCTATCACACTCGGTCTACATCATGCATTTGTTGTAGTTCACTCTAAACAATTGGCTTCTATCAGGGCAGAGTTCTTACTATTCCCCGGTTTCTATGGCCACATACAGCTCACCGAGTGCGATGGGTGGGGGACTTGGTGCGATCTCCTGTCTTCTTGCTTCGGCATTGAGCCATGTGTGATGAGTGGTGGTTTAGTTGGGACTCAGACGTTGCGGGCTGCTCTTTCCCGAGTACAAGAACTTTGTTTCACGGCGAGGCGACTCATCGTTTTGAGGTGAGCGTAACGAGGCCCCTATCCTCAGGGAGTTCCTCGTCGTCGACGCCTTGGTTTTTCGTGTAGGCTAGGCGATACACATTGACAACTCGGCAGTGTTTTGACCTTTTGCTCAACCTCGGCAACCCTTTTGTGGCGACATTTCTGGGTGGCGACGGCCTTTGTCACCACAATGGCGTGGCAGTGTTGCTGTAGCTGCACCCCTACTTATATGTTTGCGTAGACAAGCTCCAAGCTCCAACACCCACTGCACGGCACCAACTCAATCGCTCTAACCTTGAACCTGGCTATACCTCACTGACAAAACGTCGCCCCTAGCTGGGTGGCTAGAGAGAGGCTAACGATGCGATACCAACGATGGTGCACGGTGACAACACGGAAAGTGACAGCGAGGGAAGACATGACATGTGTAGGCAACGAGCGATCTATGTGATCTGCCGCATGTATGTATTTCGGTCTGGCAACGAACCGCGCCCTATGTACTATATCGTGGCGGCTATCAGGAATGACTCCTGGTTGCGCTGGCCGCATCTAGGTATCATACGCCGTCGTGATCTTCAGAGTGCCTATATTAATTCTGGCGTATTATCACTGGCAGACAGTCATACAGTGTTTTTATGGTAATGTTCCCACGCGCTGTCAAATATTAAGTTGATATTTAAAGAGGGAGGCCAGGCATTGTGGAATAATTTCATATCTTCACCACACAAATATGCCCCTTCGTGCATGCGCGGGGACGTTGTATCTGCGCATCTAGGATCTATGCAAATATACATGTCGCTACTCTGTAAACAGCGTAATTTAGGCCAAGTATTTCGGACAGGTGTCATGACACCGCCCAAGCGCTTTCCGTGGTGCCTCGAATGTTTAATATTGTAGTGTACAACAATATACATATGGCAAACTCCCCTATTCTTGCGCTTCCACCACGTGCACCTTGGCGTTGCTATGTGACTGGTCCTATGGTAGGGGGATGTTATACTATCATTTCCACTACCGCGTTTAGGCCACTCGGGCGAGTGACTCATTATTTATCTCTAAACAGGAGTGTTTGTCTTGTTGCCGCAGCGCAAGTGACAAGAATCGTAAGGTAGTGCATATCGCAAAGCCAAAAAGCATAAAAGCTGGAAGACCGCAAACCAATAGGGAGGTCACTCTTCCGAGTGGGCGAATGGCTCCGGTCGGCTGAAAACAAAACCCTAAAGATACCCAACCCCTACCGTAGCACCAGTCATGGTCGAGCACCTCCCGGCCTTGCCTTCTCGAAGGGTTTACCTTATGTACTTGGCATAGTTGTTCGGGATCCTTGTGGCTTCAAATCTGTGGCACTACTGCGTCGCTTATTGTACAGGAGGTATGTCCGACGAGGGCTGGAGGGAGGTTGACGAGCACGGCGGGATTGGTTTGTCGTGTTTCGTTTGATCTCGCATGATAATGCCGGGTATTCGTTCCACACCATATCGCAGCTTGTACGACCTGTGTGGATCTGCCTAGACATGCCGTATCCCAGCACCTACTTGACCGATGCTACGTTGATCGCTAGAGTGGTAGGCTGTACCGTACGTTATCAACCCTTCCCCCGCCAACCCACAAATACACTGCTCCCAATGTGACTAACACCTGTGAAACCCCCCGACAGGATGCGTAAATGAGAGACGGCATGCCTGAGGCTAGGCACTCTGCTATAGCTTATACTACCGTCTGAACATCCCCCCCAACTGGTTGACCAGAAAAGGGCGAACCGCGGGATAACTAGGATGGTGTATGGCGACCATTAGGCATACTTAGCCTAAATTCTATTGAATATCGGTCGGTGGAATATGTCTCGACTCGAACCCACGACGCCTTGTGTCCTGATGTAGGGCACATCCTGATTGTATTGGTCGCAACCAGGATTCCTGTTTCGGTGCAACACGCGGAAGGCCTATAGGTCGACCGGTGTATACCTAAAATAGTTTAACCGTAACGCAGAAGCTACCCTAGTTTGGTTCCTGGATTAGACACCATGTTGCGAACGCTCTTCCAGGCACTACAGATCGGAAAAGGACAGTGTTGCTACTCACCCCACAAGCCCATCCTGCATACTGCATATATCACTTTCACAGGCCAAAGACAGGAACCTCATTCACAGGGTCTCTTTACGCTTGCTTTGCACCCATCTATCCGCCAACACCTCCGCTCGGGTAAAGATCGTGCCGGGCTCGACGATGACTGACACGTAAATATCCGCTGTCCACCTTACGGGGGTTGATGAGCTTGCTGCAGTCTCTCCTTTCCTTGTTGAGGCATTCCAACACACGTGATTAGTGGTAGTTTCGGTGGGACTCAGAGATGGGGTAGCCCGTTCGGACGATAATATGTGAAACTTTGTACTCGACTCTCCCCCTTCACATGCAAGCAAAGAGGCCTCTATCGTAAGAGCTTTCCTCATCATCGCCCCCTTGACTTTCCGGTAGGTAAGGCGCTGCACACCGACATCCCGTATTTGCTTTGCACTGTCCACCATGTGTGATCACTTCGTTATGGCAGAAAGTCAGTGTGGCAGCGCACAGTGTTGCCATGATCTTGCGGGGAAAATCTTGCGGCCACATCCCTCCTATGTCCACCTAGGCTAGCTTAATCGCTCACTTAGACAGTCCCAATTTAATTCGTTTAATCATAAATATAGCCACCCCACCCTGTCATAACAGTATTCGCTCACTGCATCATCCGCATGATACCGGGACAGAAGGGACGATCGTAGTGTTACTGTTGGCATACACTACACATACATGCTAGAGGGGACATGTGGCATCGCAAGTAGGAGATGGGGCGCTGTCTGCACGCTACGAATACAGACAGGGTAGCAGCAAAGGAAAAACGGGTGGGCGTCGTTATAGCTGATATTTTGAATAACCTTGTCAACGAGGAAACTACAAAATATATGAGTCTCACTGTTTTCAGGTTTGCTGTATAAATGGTGCATGCAAACATAAAACCCGGAAACTGGCTATCCCTATCAAAGATGGAACTGGTGTTGCTGCTGTCTGCCGCGATGTTTCCCTTCCTCCCTCTTCATTTTCTATGTTATGTACCAGCCAGAGACAATTCCCGACGTATTATTCACGAGGAGCTTGTCTTACTGTAGTTCCTTGTATCTCCCGTGCGCTATATGCCTGGTACGTCCAATTTGTGGCGAGTATAAAGACCCGGGCGGACGGACCTTTGAAATGCGTCCAATGTCAAAAGTACCGTTCACATCCGATTCAGTGCAGGGTCACGCGTAAACCTGCGAAGCATATCTCAACTAAACGTGTCTTTTGCGGTTGGGATTGCGGTAACCGTTCGGGAACACTTGATAAAAAAACGCCGTCGTAAGAAAATATGTAGGGCGGAAGGCGGAAGCCCTGAATAACGGAAACCCACACCTCATAACATAGATGGTAGGGAGGACGGCGGACGTATTTCAATTTTTCGTCATCCCGGATCATCATTCCGCGAGGGACGAAATACAAAACATGTGCCTGGTATATTTTGTTTGTTCACACGCTATTAGTATAGACGCGTGTTACCCCTCCCCCTGGCACCGTGAGAGAAGGGCTGAGTGCTTCTTGTGGCGACGGCTTGTTCAGAGTGCCGCCGGCCGCCGGCCGTATGATCTCTTGCCTCCGCATGAATTATGGGCTGTAAAGTTAAAGCGGCGGGCAAACAAATCGATACACAGTAGGTGCCCCCTTTTAAAGGACCAAAGTGCGTCGGGGCGGCTAGGTCCCTTATATACCCTCATATACCTACCATACTGGTATGTTCCTTAACAAATGTGACCCCTGTTGAGGGACCTAGTTCCTTAAAGTAGATCCGGCCGTTTTAAAGGATCAAAAGCTACTTGCAAATTACTAACGGCCGATACGACTGCATGCGGAATAGTGGACGAAAGAATGGCATGATGTTAGGATCTTCCGCTGGTTGCAAGTGTATGATGCGCTGTGATCGTCAGGCAACTGAAACAACAGTACAGTAGAGTCCAGTCGTACGAGCATCTGGCACTTGCGGAGCGCATACCTCGTTTTTCTAGCAATCTCCGTAGCGGATTCTGAGCGGGTGACAATGTGGTGACCCCTTGTAAGGGACCTGCGGTCCCGTATTGAGTGTTGCGTCCACTATAAGGGACAATGTCCCTTAGAGTGGGAACAAACGGTGCACCGAAGTTTGAGGCTCCTTATGTACCTGGTACCGTTTTTCCTTATGGCGAGGTCCCTTATAATGGGCCAACTACTGAAAACCGATACTCGATATAATTGGGACAGTTCTTCTTTCCCATTTCTCAATGCATCGGGTGGTTGGTACTGTATTGTAGTTTGGGATGAATCAGTGGCCTCACCTCCCTTAAGGGCAACATGCAGCAGTGGCGAGGACCCCAAGCGAGAATACTGGCACACTTATGATATGATATTGGAAAACAATTTCCAGAAGTATTGGATTTCGACGAGATGGAAAATATGTATTATGTGGTATGTGTGCAGTTTCTATACTCACGACAGTGGGGTGTGTGGCTATACTGGCTACGAGTATATTCAAAAGCACGACTGAGCGAGCTGTCTTCCAACACAACTTCCATTCTCCCTTCTCTCTGTCTTTCTTGGTGATTTGTGCAACACTGTTTTCACTGGCTGAGAGCTGGCCGTGACTCCTCACAACCCTGCATCCTAGATGAGACAGGCTCCGACTACGACTGACGGTGGAAGTCCGGGATCGCTTATTTTGCTCGGTTCTGACAAAAACAAGGTCCATTCGTTTGCTCCGTTCTGCCTTTCTTTGTTGGCCATCCTTCCACGTACAGCAAGTACCATACCAGGTAGCATGCATAGAATACTTGCCTATTTATATTGTTTCGTCGCGCATGCCATTGTTTGTTTTTTTTGTGGGATCCCGTGGGAGCTCCAGTGGGACCCCGCG
Source organism: Laminaria ephemera (assembly GCA_036873875.1). Lineage (NCBI taxonomy): Eukaryota > Phaeophyceae > Laminariales > Laminariaceae > Laminaria > Laminaria ephemera. The sequence goes on along the minus strand of JAYJMJ010268630.1, from coordinate 9,565 downwards.
GGCTCCCGTTGGTGCATCATGTGATGCCACGGGGACGCCACCGCGGCATCCTACGGCATCCCGCGGGACTTCTCATGCGACTCCGTCGGATTCCACAAGATCTCGCGGCATGCCAGGCGATATCCCGCGTGTTCCCGCGGGATATCGCGGAATAGCTTGAGCCCTTTCGTGTACTGACCTGGCGAGATCCCACGGGATGCCAGGTGTTGTCCCGCGTGTTCTCTTGGGATCTCGCCAGATCCCATGGGCTTCCTCGTGGTCTCACCTGGAACCCCGAGATTCCACAGGATTCTGCGAGGCTTCCTATCATGGGAATTTCCACAGTAAACCCCTTGGGAGTCTAACGTAATTCCAACGGAAGCTCACATGGGATCCCACGGCATCCATCAGGATACCTGGAGAATTCACGGTGTGCATCTACCCTCGTGTGACTAATATCAAACCTGCAGCATTTCCTTGGACCCGTCAGGGGTATGTTCCTAAAATCACCGCGGGATCCCACATCACGCGTTGTTCATTTTTTTTGTTTGTGTTTTCTGTCCTGATCACTGATCACGGATCATCTGATCACTGATCCCTGACCATCTGATCACTGATCACACTACAATCAGTTTTGGCTGGTTGTATTTCCTCCGCACTCAGAGCTATTATGATTGGTCAACGACAAATACTGCAACAAAAATTCCAGGAGCTCGTGAAATAACGCTGGAGTAGCAATACAACACACATCACAAACCACACCCAGCAACACCACCTACACCCACATCACAGAAGGGAGGTTCCGGGTACAAATCGTTCCGTACAACGCTGCCGCGTTCGTCCTACCACCCACTGTCATTCTCCTATCAACCAAACCGAACTCGCCCAGTGTCTCCGCTCGTGCTGGGTGACGACTCTGTTTTGAGTGCCACCAGTCATCCTCGTCCATCCGGTGAGGAGACCTGCCTCTAACAGATTCAAGACACAAAAAATGTCATCGTTGCATGTTGCACATAATTTTAACAGCACAGCATAGCTGTAGTACCTCTACCGCTGAACTTGGCATCATGGAGCTGCCAGTTGCTTTGCATCATACAGGTACTGTTGAGAACACACCAAGCAGGGTACCTCTTGGGTGCTTAGAGATAGCATACCACAAGAGGAGCAGAAAGGGTGCATGCCGCGCATAATACTCGGTGGATCCGTTGTGTGTAGGGTTTGCTCACTAAATCGCGAGTCAGGTAACGCCATTGATGACAGCAGTGATGGACGATACACATCTCTGGTACCACATATCATGTCCTCTCGCTTGTTTTCGCGAGAATGTACTTATTACCTGGTATGCATGTATTTCGGGGAAACAAGTCCAACTTGAGCTCATTCGTGCCTCGCAAGAGGCATGGGGCTGTGTGTACATCACCGCACACCACAGCGCTTATTAGACACCTGCTTCTGCTGTAGTTCACAAAATATCGATGGGCCACGTACGAACTTCAGCTTTACTTCAACTACATACTGCATGGTACTGCTCGAACGAAACTAGTGAACAAACGTATTAAAACAAGGGCCGACACACACACAATTCCCCGAAATAACGAAACAATTCCGCATCTGGATTGTATAATGTCGTTTTTCACTGTCCAGATTTGGCGAGTGCTCCGGCTCTCTTTCATACCAAGATGGCGCACGCCTGGACGACGACTGAAGGCCAGATTTCTGACATTCCTCTCGCAAGGTTAATCAGCCATCGGAAGCTCGTTGCCACGATATTCCCGCAGTCAGAGAGGGAGAGGATGAGAGATGCCCCAGCTGATATTGAGGACCAAGAGGAGATGATTCACTGCGCCGCATCACAAGGCATGCTGTCCTCTATCCTAGCTTTGCTTAAAGACTGGAGATTTTTCTGCGACACGCCCGATCGTTTCGGCCGCACTCCGCTCCACTGGGCCGCCGAGCAGGGGCACCTCAACGTGGTCCTCGCTCTGCTTAGAGCGGGAGCGTGCGTTGACCCTCGCAGCCAACGTAAAGCTACTCCAATCATGCTGGCCGCATCTCGCGGACACGAGGAAATTGTTGGAGTGCTGCTTCGGTATCGCGCTGGCGGATCAGACTGCTGTGACATGAGCCGAAATCTCCGCAGCATTGTGCACTGGAAGAGCACCGCCCTCCACTGCGCCGCTGCTGGTGGACATGTGCGAACCGTACAAAAACTTCTTGATGCTGGATTTGACAGAGGGCAACCAGATGCGGGGGGCGAAACTCCAGCCGAGGTATCCGCTAGACAATCGCACCTCACATCGGGGGCTATCACACGTCTGCTTCTGCCTACGAGTGATAGGGGAGGTAAACTACTATATGACATCGTGAACAAGCACGTGGAAGATGTGGCTGGCGTATCCGGTCTGGTCAAAGGCGGTGCATTCCTTAGTTGGCAAGACGGGGCCGGAGAAACGCCGTTGCACCGGGCTGTGTTTTTCCAGCACGCCAGCATAGTGAGAGTCTTGCTACAGGCGGAAGTCGATCCGAATGTCCGCGGTCGCTTTGGTGCCTGTCCACTACATATCGCGGCCTTCTACGGACGCAGGGAGATTGTGGCCGACCTTCTCGGGGCCGGAGCCGATACGGAGTTATTAGCACTCTGCGGCCACTCCCCGCTCCACATAGCCGTTGTGAAGAACAGGCTGAGCGTTGTTAGGCTCCTGCTGAACGCGGGAGCCTCCATGGAGCACCATGATACCACCCACGGCCGAACCCCGCTGTTGTGGGCCTGCAGAGGCTGTCTCTCTCCCATCGTCCGCGTCTTGGTCGAAGCTGGGGCTAACGTCAAGTCGAGGTGCTCGGCCAGATTGACACCTCTACACTGGGCATGTCGTTTCAACGATGCTGAGAGCGTGGAGACCTTGCTCAACGCTGGGGCAGACCCTGGCGCGGTTGACCAGGCGGCTGCAGATGATGTGGTAGTAACGCCGTCATCTACGAGCGGCATGATTGCCTCTTTGCCTGTCGCTATCGACGTCATTGGTCTAGGCTACCCACTCGGCTCCACCGATGATTCGACACACTCCTTTACAGGCATCTTAGTAAGGTCGGCTCCCAGAGCGTTAGATCTTGTCTCGGTGACGCGCATTGAGCTGGCTCTGAGGGGTGCAAAGCAGGAGCGCTCCTGGCGCCGCCGCGGTTGGTTGGTCATCCTTGCGAACAGACGGGCTGCAGCAGAGAACCTCGGGGCTAGAGATGAACAGCGTGTGGTGTTTCATGGGATTCGTGGTTGTCCTATTCTTCCGGCGTTAATGCCATCTCGCTGTGTACATACCCTCGTCGAACACTCACAACGTGATTGCCAGAAGATAGCTGTCACGGATGATGTCGACGCCAGTACGCACAGGTATTGTAGCGACAGCTCTGCCTCACGCCATCCACGAGAAAGATTGAGGAACATACAGAATACCGTGGGAAAAAGGCCGAGGAATGTCGACACCGCGATGATGACTACAAGAACATCGCCTTACCAGCAAGGCCAAGCGCGCAGTGGAAGTAGAGCCCTGGATAATGTTGCAGCTCTTCGGCCGGACCTCATCAACACTCTGCTCGGGCTCGTAGCGGTTGAGGTGGGCTTATTTCGCAGGGTGGTGCTGTTTGTCTGAGGGTGACACATGAAGCTGTTTGTCAAGCCAACTAACACATACCTGGCACGAAGTGATGCAATGTTGAGAAGATTTGTCCCGTAGACCCTGGTGTCCCAGAAGAGGAGTAAGGCAACATTTTTGGGAAGAAGGTGAGGCATTGTTTAGAAGTCTGTGATGCTTGGTAGTAGCCGATGGACTGTGTGTATCTAATTATTGGAGGCAGTGATGTTTAGGTTGGATGAGGCAACTTGATACTGCGTTCATTCAGAAATGGTGTCTGATAGTTGTATAACCGTGCTGTAGTTGAGTGAGGTTGATGCACCTGTCGGCTTCAACTAACTCGAGGTCTCATAGCACGATTTACCGGGATTTTGTTGAGTGCTCATGGCCCCACGAGGATGATATACATGATGCTTTTCTTGTTGGATAAGCTCATCTTGAGCTCAGCACGAAGTGACTTGAAACAACTATTGATGCCGTACCATGTAATAGCCTGTTGAGGGCAGAATAGCGAGGCCGTGCGTTGTAACCAAGGGCGTTCAGAAAGGTCAAATATGACATGGAAGGTTGGTGTAATACATTGTGTGTGGTTTAGGACAAGTCCGAGGCCTCATGTATGGGACGACAGGACGGCGAAAGAAGCTCCATGCGAGTCTTGGAGCATTTAGAAACCATTGAACAAGTCAGAAGAGAAGGCCTGTATAATATCGTGCCTCAGCAACGGAGCAATGGACAGTTTTGGGATGAATATTGTATGCTAAATCCAACTACGCCATACCACCGGATGAAGCACATTTATCCCTACCTGGTACATGCGTTGGAGGCGGTAGTGTATCGATGGGAATGCTGAAAGTGAGACTGGACGGTGGCATGGCGTTAGCAGTTGTTTATCGCTACCACTATAGACTAGTTGGGTGAAATTCGTGGATGCTCCGGCTACAACTTACGCCAGGCCTCACGATTTTCTTGTACGAGTACATCATACAGCAGAGTCGCAGGTATGATTCCACCAGGAGGATGCTGGTGTTATGTTATCCATCAAGCTTGGCTTGATCATAGTGCGAAGTAGGGGCATAGTTCGAAGTAGCTCTCAACGGCGGATGCAACACCATGTAAGAGCTCACAATAGCACCGCGGGCAACCAAATGGGGTTTTGAGGTGTGGGCAAGGGGCTTCGGGAAAATGTCAAGGACCAATATGGAAGGTTGGCTTACGAGATTGGGGCACGTGGTCTGTGCGGTGTGTGGCATGGGCGAGTATATGAGGTCTTCTGTGACGACGAACCAAATTCCTAGGCCCAACCAGCTCTCGGTGCATTGGTTGTCAGGAAGCACAGGCGACTGAACGATTGGAGCTTCCGGCCATTGTCAGGAAACTGTTGGGATGCGTTTCGCATGTTGGCTAGAATTAATGCCGTCCACAGGGCCTCCACAGTCCAACGTGCATTGGCTGCTTCTGCATGCCGCCTCCCCCGTCGTTTCACCTGCGTGTGAGAACAGCAGCAAAAATCCTCAAACACAAGCATATACCCTAAGTCGCGGTTGACGTAGACGCAACACAAGTGCCCCAGTCTCCCTCCCCTCTACCTGTTCCCGTGCCTGGTCCCACGGGCGTACGTTAACGCCGTGTGTACCGTGGTGCACTGCATTGTACGAGGGGGTACCAAGGTTGATCTCATCAAGAAGAACTCGTGTCACAAGGGCTTCCTACTTGGTGGCGCGTAAGGTTAACCTACTCAATTAATAATAACACCCTTTTCGATCCCAACGATCACCCATGCGTGCGTCATCTCTGAAATAATCGTGAGCGACAGTAATAGAAAGCAAATACGTACCTTGCTACACTGCTGCGAGACACCAACCTTTGCTGGATGAGTGTGAAGGCCCCAGAGACTGGCGGAGCGGCTATGACCACAGACGACGATATTGCCTTTTTCCGGCACGCCATTCTGTTTCCTGATCCTCGGAGCGTGGGCTCACCCGTCGTGCAGACAGAGCTAGGTGGCGGGGTTACCGTCCGATAGTCATATAGATCAGCAATGTATTTAGCGCGCCACTCGGGCATCCATGAAGCCATCATAAAGGTCATCCATAAAGGGGAAGAGAAGAAGCGGTCGCACCATCACAATGCAAATCCCGGCATCTTAATATCCTGCTACTATGTAGCCAACCTTCTATTGGAACTCCCCAATATCATCAAACCGTTGCCATTGATGTATTACATCTAAGAACAGTCAACTCATTCCTTTAGAGGGGAATAGTCGCGAAAAAGGCATCATCCAGATCACTACTCCAAAGTATGTTCGTGCGTTCGTTCGCGTCTGCCTAATTCACTCGTTGGGAAGCCCCTCGGATTATTTATTCTCGGATTTCGACTATCGGCCGTGGCCACCCTGCGACATAACCCTCCACTTCGTTGGCCACCTTGCAGCATCTTGCCGGCCCTCACGGTGTTCCAGCCTCTGGTGTATGGTGACACAGCAAAGTGGAGCCCCATGGGCAACACGTAGACCAGGATTACAAGTTTCCTAGACAAGCTCACGTAGTCGTCTTGAGGTCGAGTAGATCACTTGTGAATTTGCTCAGGCTAGCTCCGCAGAGCGTCATATCCAGTCTCGCCGATTGTTGGAGCAAGAACGCGGTCAATGACCGAGGCATCAAGCGCGTGGAATGGCGATACAAATGCACGACAGGTGAACACACGACAAATATCGCTTGACACTGGGCATGGTGGTGTAACGTTGATCTTCCTTCTTTGGGGTGTTCTTAGTAAGGGCTGGCTGTTTATGGTTTGTGATGTTAGGGCTTTCTGCAGCATATGAAGGCGTTCCGATCTCGGGATCACCTCCTCTAAACCACCAATGTCACTACAGAGAGCCTTCCGACAGCTCAAGATCTGGTTACACGACGACCCCCCCGCATGGTACTGGGTCGGTCAGTCGCCATGAATTGTCGTATTGCGTTCTGGTGCATGCTGGTGCAACACGCCCTCTGCCCGTCGCAAACCTACCACCGGTGCAAACCAGGCATCCCGGTCAAGGTCCGGAAACAGTTTGCGCTTTCCATCCAACCGACCCTCCGTTCTTCTATAGCTCCAGATCGCTGCAACACCCCGTCAGCCAGACGCATCGCTCAGTGGCAAGCGAGCACTCCGGCGATTGGGTGATAATCCGGTCTTGCTCATCAACCCGTCGCTGCAACCCCTCCCCAAAACGACACATGTGAGCATCGGCGACGGGAATCCAAGTCACGGCTTGGAACCAGCGTGCGCGTTCCATCCAACCGATCCTCCGCTCTTCATCGGCTTCCCGTCCCTGCAACAAACCCCCAACTCGGCGCATGTGATCGTCGCTGCCAGGCGAGCACTGGGCGATTAACTGACCCTCCGTAATTCCGCACATCTTCGAGGTGCTGATCCTGGACGGTTGTTAGAAGAGCGGCAGTCTTGGACCTTGTACGGTTCCCGAAGAGTGGAATGCGGCCAGCTTTCGTACTCTTCCGACGCGCTCCTCACGGCTCGGAGACCTAAATCGACGCCCCATGAAGCCGGCCCCCCATCCTGCCAACCACCTCTTGACTGCGAGGGGCGAGAGATCAGCGGGCCGCTGGTAAAGTTGCACTCCTCGACAATGACATCCCCCCCTGCATCACCACTGGTAGTACATTCTCTGCTTGCCAGTAGCTCGATTTCTGCGTACACAGTGGCCCCTCCGCGTTCGGCTGGCTCGGCTAGTCGGCACGCATCATGGTAATACCTCCTGGCGTAGAGTGCTGTGTGGGTTTGTCGGCAGCGCGAAACCGTCTCGGGTCCTCCGTGCACGGAGATGTTGATCCGCATGTATGTACTGTGCGTGTCTATAGTACAGTGGTTCCTTTCTCTCTCCCTCTCTCGCCGGCTCGAACACTCTACTCACGCTCGGCAATCACCACGAATCGACCGGGTTTTAGCGTCCGCGGGTCACTGAAACCACACCCACGGAAGCCTTTGCTGTACATCGACCAAGGTGTCTACCCTGCCGCGGGTGCGGAACACCAGCCGTAGCCTTCCGTTCATTCGTCTTCCCATAACATGGGTATGCGCAACGCATCGTATGATAGAAAATTAAACAAAGTAGAACAGCACCAGGTACCGTACGTCGCAGCAAGTGGTGGATTGTCGAAGTTGAGAAGATGATACGGAGTACTTGGTTAATACTATTTTTCGCCAGGTGATCGTCGAACGCCCAGAACAACTACTAGCCGACAGCAGCGGTAGCACCTATGATCCGTATTAGTAGTCGTTATATCCGCTAATCGTTCGTTGTCTCAATCAAAAGGGAACGGTGCAACGTACTATACATTACCGGCCGTCCCACGTAAAAGAAACCCACAAGAAACCCAGCCTTAAGACTTCCGGGAAACTAATAAATAATCGGGGGGCAATATCCCGGGGCATCGCCGTAGGATAGACACGAAACAACAAAAACACGTACCAGGTACCGTAATGATTTCCTAAGTTGAGAAAAGATACGGAGTATTTGGTTGATAACCTGTGTCGGCTACCTGGTAGGTCATAATCGAACGCCGACTACACCTACCACGTCGACCATACCAAAATCGAGAAGCAGCAGCAGCAACAATAACAGCGCAGCACAAACGACACACAAGGGTTAGGGTGCATACATACTAGGGGTTCTGCGCCGCGATATACTGCACAAACGGGATCCTTTCCCGAGACGAGTTGCACTCGTAGAAGGCGACGTACAATCATAACAACCAAAATGCTGGGGAGGTTATGTAGCGGAGACGATTCGTGTCCGTCCCGCGACCATTCTGAGCGTGGAGACATGGAGGCGAGACAACAGCAGGAGGTATACATACAACCCGCGCGCCCTGAGGGGGGCGGGTTTCGTTCTGGACAGGTTTGCTCCCTCTCCCTTCTTTCTTGCCTGATGACTGACAACTCCACATCCAGTTGTGATTGGCCGTGGATTCCCCTCACTCGGAGCAATTCCGATAGGTCAACCACAAATACTGCAAATATTTAATTAGGGGCTCCTGAACTAATCCTGGAGTAGCACCCAAACCACCCAACACACAACACGTCCGCATCAATACACCCACACCACAGAAGGAAGGCTACGGGAACGAATCGTCTCGTACAGCCCTACATTTCATCCTACCATCCGCTGCTGTCTTCCTATCGACCAGAAGGAACTCGTCCAGCGTTTCCTCGTGCTGGGTGTCGACATCTTGAGTGCCACCACTCATCCTCATCCCTTCGGTGAGGAGACCTGCCTCCGTCAGACTCAAGACTCCAAAATTAGTAGCGTTGCACGTTGCACATACTTCGTCAGTTTCATAGTATCTCTACTCCACATGTAGCCGGCGTAATACAGGCAGCCGGGATTTACACAGCTGTAGACCTACCAACTTCTTTGTATTTTACTACATCATGCCTATGATAGAATGTACCAGACAGGGTGGTACCTGTTGAGCAAACACGAGACATGGTTTGCACAGCATGAGTAGGGAGGGTTTATAAGCAGCATTGAATGTGGCACGTTACACATTTCGTATCAGTCGTAGCACCTCTGCAATGGCTGTGCCCGGCAAAATAGAGCTGCCAACTGCTTTGTGCCATAGCGTGTAGAACACACCACGCAGGGTACGTGTGGGGTAGTCAGAGATATTTTGCACAGCAGGAACAGCGAAGATGGAGGTATATCACAGCACTCAATATCCTATTGTACCATGGTGCGGGGGTGCATTTTGTTGTAGCTAAATTAACAGTCAGTCAGCTCGCGCGATTGACGGCAGCAGCTGTGGCGGATGATATATATATATATACAAGGGGCTACGCCGGCGGCCTGAACGGCCGCCGGTCGCAGACTGGCGTGATGGCCGTATATGTAGAGGAGGAGAATGAGGCTCAGACTCGATGCCAAGAGATTGAGGGCGTGAGCTCTGCACTCCACTTTG